>CP045904.1:879008-933457 GCA_013387185.1 Caligus rogercresseyi | reverse complement strand
ACTTCAGCATATCTCCGTGAGTTCAAAGTAGCTTTTAGACATCGCAAAGCAACAGTTAGCAAAGAATTATTTACTTGAAGAGGCCGAAGAACTAGGAGATTTTCCTTTTAGTCAACTTTTGCAAGAACCAGCAGCGGAAGAAAAAGGCAATTCTCTTGCCAAGAGGCCGAAGAAGACTGACTCAGCTAAGCAGGAGGTTGACCGCTTGAGTCTGAGGCAATGGAATCAATTATTGCTTATAAAAGGATTAAAAAGATTTTCATTCCATATAATGTTATACTTCCCAGTGCCAGTTTGGAGAGACTCTTCTCCAAATCTAAACTTTTATTGCGAAGGACAAGACAAAACAGCTCCTTTTGGCAGTAAATAAATAGTGTAATTTATAAACTAATGTTATTCTTTAGATTGAAAATAAATAAACTTTTCATAATTATTCTCAGATAACGCAATAATTATGAGTAGAATAGACCGAGAAATTCGGTGGACCATATGTGGGTGGGATTTTTACATGTTTGACTTTTCATATTGTAACATTTTTCGGTTGGGGTAAAAAAATATGTTAATTTTTCGGGCCGAGCCTCTGGTTCAAATTTTATATCTTAAATATTATCGAAGTTTGTAAAGTTTTTGGAACTTTAATTGTGTAACTAACTTCAAGCCGAAACTATTAAAGGGGTTTAAAATTTATACCGATACTTACGAGGATGCAGTGAAAAGTACAGAGCCTTCTTATGAGAATTTTTTGAAATCCAATTTTTGAACGGAACGCAAAATTGAACGGCGTTCCGCGGAACGGAAAGAATTGAACGGAACGGGAAAAAAGTGGAACGCGTGCAAGCCTGTATATATATATATATGGTCTTATCCAGGCTTGTGTGCGTTCAGTTTTTTTTTGCGTTCAGCGTTATAAAAAATAGCGTTCCGTTCAGTGTTCTGTTCAATGTTTTTGCGTTCAGCGTTCCGTTAACGTTCAAATATTTATAAAAATTACATTGTGTAATTTTGAAAAGTGAAAGTACTATTTAGGGTTTTATAATAAAATGAGCCCGAACCGATTTTCAAATGATATAAATTTGTTGACTGGATCTAACCCAGGGGTTCCCAACCTGGGGTCCACAGAACGTCTATATTAACAACATCAGAGGGTATTTTTTAGAAAAGAATTTCCCAAATAAGTGACGACGTTTTTTTAGAAAATAATCTCCAAACAAAGTGACGACTTTTTGTAGAAAAGAAGTGATGACATTTTTTTAAAAGAAAATAATCTCCAAACTAAGTGACGACGTTTTTTTAGAAAATAAATGATGACGTTTTTTTAAAAAAGAAATTCCAAAAAAAGTGACGTTTTTTTTTGAAAATAATCTCCAAAAAAAGTGACGACTTTTTTTAGAAAAGAATTTCCGATAAAAAGTGATGACTTTTTTTAGAAAAGAGTATTTCGAAAAATTCCTTTCCAATTAAAAAAAAACTACATTTGAAAAATTGAACGCTGAACGCAAAAACTTTTTTTTGCGTTCCGTTCACAAGCCTGTCTTTATTTAATATGATAATTTAATTTAGACGGTTACTTGTGCAGAGGAAATACTATATTGGTTGATGAAATTGATATAGGAATATTTGAAAAAAATATATTTGCTATATTTTATCAAACTGTGTGTGTTGTTTATTAAATGCGATGTCCTCCTCGCTAAAAACGCATTTGGATAATATTAACAATAAATAACACAGGTCAACAAAAATCAACTAAAAAAATTAGGTCGGACTAATTTTCACTAATTCTTATAGAGTTTTATCCACTGATTCCGAATATGGTATTCATTTTTCAAAGTTAGTGATAAATTCAGAGCTAAATGGATTTCAAAATTTTCAGGACTTTTTCGATTCAGATCCATTATTGACATACAAGGACTGAAGTATAGAAAAAATAAATCCAGCTTTTGTTCTTAAAGTTGCTCGATGTCTGTCTCTAGCAGATGGCCCGTCGGGTGCCCAGGCGGTGTTTCCGGAGGGCTGATTGTATATGGAACTTATTGGGAAGGGTTAGCTTAACGATTTGTGACTCGGCCTTTGCGATGTCCCTGTCCACATTGAAATTATCTGGAGGAGGTTGTCCTTGGTGGAGCGGATGCCATAGCGCTCCGTAGAGGACTCGGGCCCCATGGGGAGATGGCTTCCACCTGAGGGTGTTGGAAAGTCTTTGCTTAGCTCCCAAGTATGGATTTAGAGTGACGTGAAGAGTGAGACCAATGCAGGCGAGGGCGTGGTGGTGTTCGGTCCGCCTTCTTGAGTGTGGGGGATGGGAGTCTCTCCCCAGTTCTATGCAGGGTCGCTTGTGTGGTATCTTCATGGCATGCCCGGCGGCTACTATTGAAATGGTTCTCTGTTTCAGGATGAGTGGATGTAGGGCAGGTGGATCCCCCCCCCCCCCCCCGGAATAGAGGACGGCGGCGGATCGGTGGGTAGACAACTGCGCGTCTCATAAATGAATGATGTGTATCATTGTGATTTGTGGCTGGTGAAAGGATTGTGTTGTTGGATGTCTTCACTTGAATAGGATACTCCCTGATAGAATATGCTAGTAGGACGACAGGACAAGGGCAATGACTCTCTCTCTCTCTCACGGGAGTCCATTCCTCCCTCCTGTCCGACGGTGTCCCACTTGACTTCTTTGAGATAAGCCAGCCAACCAGCCTAGGAGGAGGGGGGGGGGGGGGGGGTAATGTCTTCCTGGGTCTGTCCTGTCTCCAACACATCATCCTCTTTGATAGGCTCTGGGGAGTCATTTCCTCCGTGGGTTCCATTCCTTGCTCCATGCTTGATTTGAAGCTACGTCACGGCGTGTTCAAGAGTTTAGACACATTACCACCACTCCAGTCGAAATCCTCGATAGTAATGAGTCCAGGAATCAACGACTGATGTTATTGTTATTCTTAACGAAACCTTTCCTTACCGTAGGACATGTGAAACATGGGTCAATTTTATATAAATCAAAAGTCATTAGTTTCCTTTAAAATGCGTTTTATACAAAAGTGAAGTTTACTATTCAAAAGTAGGAATATATATCGATGTAAAATGTTAGAACTTGTAAAAGTTAAAAAAAGAAAATATTTATAGGAGTTCATGGATACTTCCGCAGAAGTTTTTTTCCTATTAATATAATAATATGCGACAAAACAAAGTGATTGAATTGTCTCATTTTACACTCGAGGTGTGCTTGGAACTTATAGTGTCAATTATTCCTTTTACAAAAACGTTATCAGAAATTCCTTATGCAAGAGAGTTTTATAAAAATATTCTAAGACCCTACTCCCACATAAATCCCGACAAAGGTTTCTCATTATGTTCTACAATAATACAATCTGAATGTCTCTAAGGCATTTTATTTAAAAGAGGTTTGTTAATATTAAGTTAAATCAAGTATTGTTTGTAAATAAATTGATGGATATTAGTTTGATTTCAATTGCTCAATATCAATTTTATTTTAATTCATCAATATTTCTTCTATTCAGACTTTTACTTTTTTATTAATCTTGTTTATAAATTTTAAATAATAATATATAATACTCCATTAAACTATTTAATAAGAACAAAAAAATAGATGTCTTATATTAAATCCTTAACATCAAATTATTAAACTGTTATTTGAGAAGTTTCTATGTGAGTTAATTTATTTTGTCCATAAAAGGTAGATGTCCTTATTGTAGTTGAAATAAATTGCTGTATCATATATTTCATGATTTGCGGAATAGAAAAAGAAGGTGATATAAACACATATCCAACTATGTCATATCACTTCTTCACATTATTTACTTTATTTATTACAATTACATCACTGGAGAGTTTATAGCTTTTATTCCTTTCTTTTCTACATAGCATTATTATAATCATCCTTTAATAAGCGATAATTCTTCCAAAAATGCATGATTTTCGATTCTTTCAGATTAAATAAATGACAATTGAAATATTCCTTTTAAAATATTAGTGATTTTTGTTTGTAAATCATCTTGATATTTAATTATAAGGAAATTTAAAAAATATCCCCAGCTAGCACGGCAGATGAAGTCGGACCAATGACGACTGAGAGCACGCCGGGGATTTATAAAAGTTTATTAAGTAAAAATTCTAAATGTAACATACCTTGTATTCTATATACCTTGCTAGAAGCTAACTGGAAGGATGACGTCATTAACGGGCACTCCCTTTATGCTCAAGTAAGGGCCATCATTATTAGTTCAATTGTAATATTTATTTCAAAAAACGTGGTTGTGTAGTGTTATTTTAAGTTCTTTATATTCTGTGTTTCAAAGTGGTTTACAAGTTATCTGCTTCTGTTGTAAACAAGGTTATAATAATATGCCAAAGAGGGACTACTCTTCCTCAAACGATCTCTTTGGAAGCTCAAGAGTCACTTTGATATCCACAGCTTTCGCCTCAATCATCTGTCAGCCATTAATGCGGCCCTCTTGAACAATGTCGCCTCTGTCTTTATGCCCACGAAGGCAGAAAGAGTCTTTGCTATCAGTTACCCGCTGCAGTCCAGGGCAGAGTCACTGTAGTCCTATCCCTCCTGGCATCCCTCATATATGATAAAGTCACAAAGCTCAACGGTATGGGAATCCCTGCAGATCATCTCGTCGGGGACGACTATGGCCGGCAGCGGAAAATATACGAAAAGTTCCGTCTCCTCACGCCCCAAATCATATTCCTCTGCGTGACTCCCGAGAAGGTATCTGCCTCTCAGAAGCTCAATGGAGTCTCTCGAAACCTTTATTCGCGGGATCCCCTCAAGCGATTCGTTATTGATGAGGCCAACTGTGTGTCTCAGTAGGGACACGACTTTCACTCGTACTACTAGCTTCTCCATAGGTTACGAAGGATTTTCCCCGAGTCTATTTTATGGCACTAACGGCCACCGCGACGCCCTGCATCCGAACGGACATTCTACATCATCTAAAAATGAAGTCTCCAAAATGGTTTCTCTCTTCCTTCAACAGACAGAATTTGGCCTATGAGGTCCAACCAGAGAATCCATCCAAAACTGCTATGCTGCCCTTCCCGTGGACTGCTACCGTGAAATGGCTATTAAGCTGCCTTGCTCCAAGGGTGAAATAATGGACATTGTTCATATGAAGGAGCTTTAATACAAGAGCTACGAGGAGGAACTTATCCCAATTTGCCAGAGCTTTTTGGACCAACGGTTGAGTTATTTGGAGGATAAGGAATACGCTGCATTTCTAAATAGCGAAGAAGGCTCTGGGATTTTCCGTATTTTAGCTCGAGCATCGAGTCTATTGGTGGATGGATATCCAAGTCAAAGTAAGAGTTTCTAACTATTCATCAAAATAAAAGTACCCTTTTTTATCTTAAAGCAATTTAAAATATGAATGATTTTAAAGATATATATATAATATTAATCATAACTTTTTCATTTTATGAAATATATTTTATTTTATCACAATATCAAGCCAATAAATAAGTAAATAAGTATTAACTAAAATTAAATATATTGAGTACATTGTCCAATTTTAATAGTATCGTAGCTATACGTAGCTTTTATTCTGTTATTGACTTTGTTTTTTTTGTAATGAAATGCATATTGCATCATCTGTTTTTAATTAAATGATGTTAAGGTAGTGATAAAACAGGATAGAGTTACTCTATGACGTTAAATTTAATATCACCTAAATGTTTATAATTAATTCTTCATATTGTAATAGGGGCGGAAGAGGCAAATACTATCGGGGCGCTGTGGCTGAATGTTATCTTTCTGTGGATGAAAAAAGTCTGGCTCGACCTCAAGCCGAACCGGAAAGCCCTCAAACGCAACGTCAGCCCCGCTAAAACCTCCTCAAGATCCTCTGATTTGAAACTCATGGCACCTCCGAAACTAGAAGTTTAATGAGGCTGTGTCGTTTCAGAGAAACAAAGATCGTCAGATATGAAATTTAATTTGAAAAGATTTGTTTTTAGTTACAGTCTATCTTACAATGAAAACATAATATTGAATTACTTGTTTGTAACTGTTAAACTATGTATCGTTTGTAAATAATATTATATTTACTATTGTGGAAATTATTGTTGATAAATAAAAAGCATTAAAATATATATCACACTCGCTATTCATTTTAAAGAAATATAATATCTACTTGTTGATCGTTGAATTATAAATTATTGAAGTGAAAATGACTCATTTAGCTATAAAAATACATATAAAACTTAGTTTATTGCTATGTTAATCAACGTATCATGGCCTTAACTAGGAAGCTACAATTTTCCCCTTTCCTTTCCAGTTAGTTTCTAGTATTCCTTGATATATATAATATATATCTTTGCTTACAACTCCCTCGATAAATTATAAATATTATGAGCCTGACTACAGACAGGTCTCACGACGTAACTCTCCTTATAGGGCTCTGATCTTGTCTATATGCTTTTTAATTCTTCTCCACAATTTACGTCACTCACATAGTTAGGAATGTTGTCAATAGTGCCGCTACCTTATAAATATAACATTTGAGTATTCATTTTCATGTATAAACGTCCGTTTATCTCATTTTATCACAACTAGAACCCGGTATCTTTATTTTCTAAGACTGTCAACATGGTTTTCATGAAACTAGCAGTTATTACTATTCTTCTATTTGCTCTAATAGATTTTTTTCGTTATAGAAACATGTCGAATGGACAGGATACTCGGGCCGTTTTTGTAACTGCTCCGTCAACGGAAGTAGCCCAAACCCTGGCCCAAGGTCTTGTGTCGTCCCGCCTTGCAGCTTGTGTAAACATCATTCCTGGACTCACTTCAGTCTATGAATGGGAGGGAAAAGTCCAATCTGACTCGGAATCTCTCCTTATGATCAAGACATCAGATAGCAAATTGAGCAAATTGTCGGAATGGGTAGTTCAAAATCATCCCTATGATGTACCAGAAGTAATTGCCCTGCCCATTCAAGGTGGAAGCGAGTCATACATAAACTGGATCAAAGAGACTCTGAAAAAGGCTCCTATTGTAAAAGAATAAATAAACTTGTTACGGATATCTCTATCAATGCACCAATTCTAAATTATTTTAACTAATGGGATAGCAGTCCATAGAAATAAAATATCGTCATCAAAACAAATTTCAACTCATTTTGTTTTAAACAATTGCAGTACGTTTAATAAAAACGCGGAAAAATCGAGGTCAAAATTGAAGGTTAAATATCTCTATAAAATTTTCTGAGGTTATATATATGATATATATATATATATCAGGAAACGACCAAAACGCCATTTTTCGCTGGACTTAAATTTTTCCAGCCAGGCCAAAACCTTAATATATATTTTCGTTCACTTGACATTTTTTATAAAATAATTTTAAGAAAAGTGAGGACGTTTTTTTAAGAAAAGATTTCCAACAGTAAGTGGTGACTTTTTTTAGAAAAGAATTTCCAAAAAAAAATAATTCTGAAAAGTGGCTGTTAATATTCTAAATGTCCATCCTCTGCAGCCAACATGCGCTCCAAACAGGGGCAGAAGGCAGCACAGACCCTGATGATGGTGGCCTCGGTTGTTGAGGCCCTCTGCTCGATGACCACATCCTTCATGGCTTCAACATTTGGATGACGGATTTTACATGCCCTCTTCTCAATACCGCCCAAAACTTTTTGGTAGCTTGAAGCTCTTTGCTGGATGATTTCTTGGCCAAACATAACCTCTCATTTATGGATAATATAGTGATTTCTTAACAAGGAATTACAATTTATGTATCAAGATATGTAGTTATTATATACCCAGATTCGATAGATTGATTTTAACGTTTGTAATGTTTATTCATATCCAAAGAGATGCAATTTTATGGAACCAAATAAGCAAATAAATGATATGTAGTTCGTCATTAATGACTCGTTTTATAATAAACTCGATTTTAGATCATAATGATTCTTTAAAGCATCTACGACAATATTATTTATTATCTTGATTTTGGAATGTAAAATGATGTTAACAACTGTACAAATTCAAAATACAATTCTTTGAAAGGATTTATTGATATATTTATAAGTATATATGAGTCATTATTAAAACAAAGTATTTCATAATAATATTGAACAGACTGAATATATATAATGCCATTTATTTATAAGTAATATCCAATTCGTAAAGATATCTCAAGTTTGAGTTCCTTTTATGATTACTTTCTAGTTTTTACAATTCAAATATTGTTGTTCTTGTAAATTACATTGAAATATAAATTCGATTTTTAATAGAAAATTGCATCAAATATGACAAGAATACTTTTGAGCTTCTTGGAATATTTATTTAGAAGAATAAATGAAAGATGACTCAATTCTTCAATCTCATGATGAATAAGTACTATAATATTTCTCAAAGCCAAACAGATGTTTTATGGGAAAACAACTAAAAATATATCTTGAGATCCATCACTCAGTCTTCAAATTTATCTTCATCCAATCTTGGAATAAGTTAGAAGCTAAGTCCTCGTATCGTTCACCAACACTATTCTGAAAGTCTCATGGGACATACCGAGGGACTGAAAGTATTGAACACTGTAGGAAAGACTCTCTACTTTATATGGGGCTATCTAAAGATCAGAGTCTAAAAAAGAATCCCAAAGCCACAATGGAGCTCAAAAGAACCCTCAGGGAGGACATGCAAGGTAATATTAACTCAGTTTTTAAGAATGTCATGAACAACTGCATCTCAAAACATGCACGGAAATAAGTAAGGGTTACCTAACACAGTAGTATTTTGTAACCGAAATAAAAGTTTATCTAGATTTTTAACCATTTTTTTTGTTAAAATTAAAATTTTAAAAAAGAAATTAATTACTATTTCAAATGTTCCGATTGAGGTTTATATGTAGTTTAATTAACTTTTATGATTGGTCAAAAACCAGTGCACTTTTTTTGGTCATCCAATTTCTTTGCAAGACTATGGTCTGTGGTACAGACTAAATATAAAAGGTCCAAAATATATTATGAGCTATTTGTTTTAAATGATTCCGTACCAATACTTTCGAAATTGTTTTGAAATAACACGAACATTAAATCATTAAAAGATTATTAGTTCCCAATATAAAAATAAAAAGTGAACTAGACAACTTTGTATTTATTTGTTTTATAAAACATCTAAAATAGAGTAAAATGTAGTAACAATTATGAGAGAATGGAGATCTGATGATTGGTTCAATTATAATATATACTAAAGCCTCACAATAATCTGGATGTGTGAAAGATGTAATTATGACTAATTGATGCATCATGGACGTTGTTTAGATGCCTTAAGTGGTGATGAAGTGCTTAAATTAATAAAGTGACTAAAATATATAAAACACGTGTTTATTAAAAAGATATAACTATTAAAATGCATTGAATCCGGATCTTTAAAGAGTTAATATTATACACTAATGATGAATATACGAATGCTCGAATAATTCGATTAAATCTATAGCTCAGAGCATTAAAAATAGATTTATATACCCAAAGTGGTTGGGTAAGTTAGTCTTGAGCTGAATATTTGACTAGATAAATGATGTACATTTACAAATGAGAATAAAAAATCAGGGTTGTTAGGAGTCAAAATTGCCAAGATTGACTGAAAACGTGTCACAATAGACCTATTCAATTGTTTATAAGGCATTCAAATCGATGACTTTCTGGTTCTTCAAGATTTCGAGAATCGGATAGAAAAATATTTTTTATGGATAGACTAGAAGGCTTGATTCATGGGGCGTTTCAGGGGCACCAATGAAAATACAGGTTTATATTTATAAATTGTCAAAATTAAATTTTGAAAACAGAATATATTTATAAAGGCAGGAATAAGAGATAAAGTTGATGTTATTTAACCAAAATAAGGTTATTCAGTAACCACCTGTGTATCTAAATATGTGTAAGTACAGTTACGTATGTACGTCGTATTTTCATGTTATTGAGCATTACTGAATTAATATTAATTAATGTAAAACAAACAGGAGTTGGTTATAAATATTTTTTATTTGATATACCAGGTTTTATCCATAACTTTTATTCAAAATTTCATTTGGACTCACGATGTGAATCAATTTTTATTCGTCCGCCCGAAATGACATCTGGGACGCACATTCCAGGGGCTCTAAATAAACCAATATTTTTCTTTTTCAATTTTTAAACATGGAAGAACCAAAAACTCTTCATCCATTTGAATGTTTTCTAAGACAAACATGAAATTTGAAATGGTCCAGTGTCACAGGTAACATTTTTTCGCTTGAAGGTAGAAAAACTTTATTATCAGTTATTTTGGAAACGCAATTACATGAAATTCATTTCAGTCTTGGGACTCATTTTCAGCTATCAAATATAAAAACAATTCGGTAAGAAGGAAGTAGGTATTTTATTCAGTTGCATCTAAACTCTTCCTTCCTTTGAGATCTTTAAGTACATAAATGTAAATAGACTAGAAAATAAAGATTAAACATGACATTATGATTCTTGAGGGGACTTTTTCTCTTCAGACGCCTTGATTTCCTTCATTCGACGAATCGCCTCATCGTATTCGTCATCTTCCTCTTTTTTCTCCTTCTCTTCGTCATATCCAGCCTCTGAAAAAAATAATTACAAGGATATAAATGAAAATATAGGTCATTGGTTCCCAAAGTGGGGGGCGCGCCCCCCTAGGGGGGAAAACGAATGAAAGAAAATATAAATGCCGTAGACTAAATAACACTGCTAGAAAATGGACAAAAAACAAAAAAAGGTTGAGGTTTGTATTAATTAGAATGTGTGAAATAGACTGCAGTGGACTCTGAGAACAAAACGTGCCTATGTTCTTCTTTTTTTTTTTTGGGGGGGGGGGGGCGCAAAAATTTCTTATGTACCAAAGGGGGCCCAGCAGTAAAAGTTTGGGAACCACTGATATAGTATAGGTTTCTTTGATTTTTTTATAAAGTCGTTAATAAAAATCACTAGGGATATTCTATTGGCAAAAACTTACTTGGATTCTTAAGAACATTAACTTAACTCAATAAAAAATGCTTCAAAAAACGAAATACTTACTAAGCTATTAGCTTTATAATTAAACGCTAATTTAGGCCATGCAAAACGTATGTGATGTCATTTTAGAGGTAAGTTTAAAAATTTGAATAAGCATCCTAAAATTTCTACTTTTTGTCAATTTTAAATTAATACATGGCAAAGTAGCATTTTTAATTAAAATACAGTCAAATCAAATGTCCAGTGGAGGAAACCCAAAAAAGTTGCCCCTTCATAGATTTTCTACGAAGCAAATTTGTGTGGCCGCTAGCACGGGTTTGACTACGGTATTTATATGAATCCTTAATGCCCTCAATGAAACACAGACATAATGTATTAAGCTCAAATCCTTACATTTTTATATAAACTTGAATACGATGTTGTTTGATGTCATCACAAATATGTATTCCTTTATTGTACAATAAATGCAATTATTGCCTAAAAATATGTTGCCGTCAACGTTTCAGCTTTTGTTAACAAATCACGAATCAAGATTTTTACTTGCCTTTGACGGCCTCCGGGTATCGCGTCACCATTTTCCCCTTAATGGTCTTGATCCGCTTAAAAATGGAATCCAAGTCCTTTTTCATTTCAACAAGAAGCTTTGCATGGGCCTTGAAGTCCTTCATGGACTTTTCAAAGCGAGAAGCACTGAGGCTATTGCAGTTTGAGAGCATCTCATTGGTCTTTTCGAAGCGTTGAAGCATTTTCTTTTGAGCTATTATGATGGAGGCGACGTCCTGTTGGTTCACAATCCCGGCAAGGCCCTGGATGAAGACCTCGGAGGCCGTGTAGTTCTGGTAAATACTGCATTCCAGGAGACCACCCTTGGGCTCTTCGAAGGGATTATTCTCTGGATCAGACATAATGTATGATATACTCAAATCATAATTATTATGATACTATCATTAACTACAGCTTATGCATCTGTCAAAATCAATGTTTACAAAGAGAAATATGCATATAAAAACATTAATTCCATGACGTCATGATGACGTTCAAGGTACTGATAGGGATATATCAAATTTAACCTCAACGTCTAGTTCTGCGATTATATCGAACTGTGTATATTGCTTTGATTCAAATAGTCTTTAAACGATATTTAGAAGAGTGATTTTAGGAAATAATATATTGAAGCTTCAAATGTTGAAATGTACAAACGAAAATGAGAGGATCAAAGCAAAATTTGATTTTAAAATTAGGCTCTTAACGAATGGTAAATTTATAATTTCCCATTGTAGATATTAAGGGCACGGACACAACACTTTTAAATATTATTGGCTGATAAACATTAGCCTCTTATTATTTTATTACTTTGACTTTCTCAACCTATCTTTTTAATAAATAAATATTTACGATATGTTACTGTTCATCATATTCGATTCTACCATTTTATCATCATTGTATGTTGTCTCATAACATGATATTGATGAATATTATGTATTTAAATGACACTCATATTCGAGCTTTTGTACATATTATGTATAATTATTAAGCTTAAGGAGTTGATGAAGGGAAAAAAACAAAACATATGTAGTAAAAAAATCTACAGAATTCATATATTGTTAAGTTTTCCCTTTATTTGCTCTCTATTCTATATACTGGGCTACCATTTTTATATAGTAAATCCAGGATCAAGCCTTACTTTTCATTGGACACATCCCTACAAAAATTAGACAATTCTACTTTCCACGTGCTTTACTTATATTTATTTTGCTCTCTAGTGACGCAGTTCATTCAAAACATAGAATAATAATACAATTAAAACTCGTGTCTCTTGAACTTTAATTTGAAAATCACATTATTATCTCGTGTTTAGAACATTCTTTTGGCCATGAGCGTCGTAGAGGGACAGTTTAGTGATGTGGAGGAAGATGAGAAAATTAAGTAATTAATTTATAGCATTCTTTTTTCCAACGTATTCACTTTATTTTTGTTTTTCAGTGCCCCATTTACATATTTGAAGATCAAGGATGCAAAAGAGGCCTTTCCGGCACCCGTCGCTTATTCATCTTCCTCGTCCAATTATTCATCTTATGAGGAGGAAGACGATGATGATGATTTCGAGGATTGGGACGAGCAAGGACGTCGTATTGTGCTCTCGTCTCGTGCTCCCAACTCCAATGGGAATCACAATAATAAATTGAACGGTGGGGCTAATAATAAGTTTCAGCCCAAGGACAAGCTTGCCGTCACAAAGTTCGCCGGTAAGATCAATGTCGAAAAGTATGAGGGGCCCAAGCTATCTGGATCTGCAGTGTCGAATCTTCTTGAGCACAATCGGCAGTTGGAAAAAGAACGGTGAGAAAATGAAGGCTCAGAGATTTGAAATATATTCATGGCTAAATATTTAAAGGAGTTGACGAATCCACCTCAATCACAATCAATTTCTGGTTTAGTAGTTTTTATAGGCTCTGCGATTGAAATTCTCTATCCAAGTCTAGGTTGAAACAATGAATGAAAAATAGTAAGATTTTCTATAAGTTATTCGTTGTATTATAATAACAGCCAGAAGTACTCAGACGAAAATAAGTTTCGTCAAAATATGGATCAATGTAGGTTGTTTGAGCAGAATTTTGTGTTCTTTTATACCAATAACTTATTATGAATATAAAGGGCACTTGTTTGCCAAGAAGGCCACTTATCTTTCCTACGATGTTAATTGATTTCAACGTCCTTTGTTTTAATGAGTAATTTTAAACCACTGCACACTCTGTACCATTTTTTTCCTCATCAATATTAGTTTTATTTTTCCAAATTATCACACAAAATTATTTTGACATTTATTTTTTATATTGTTGCATTTATAATATCATTAACATATTTTTCGAACAATGAAACGATAAATACTCTCTTAAGGATTATTTTTTCTTTAAAGTAATTGAACAAAGTCATATTTTTTTAAAGCTCCTAACAAAACAAAATTTCAGAGAAAAGATTTGCAGTTTTTATGTCTGAATTTAATGATGACGTATCATATAATTGAGAGTTTTTCATTTCTTACCAAAAAAAAAATCAAAAGGCTTCTGTTAATCCTTGTAAAGTTAACTTTTTTCTCAACTCTCCCCTAATTCTTCTCTCTAAAAAGAATCAATTTGAATCCAAAAAGAAATCCATTTTATGTCGATATGTCTAACATATTGTAGAGAAACACATGGCTATGTTTTTGTAATTCACTTTCACGAAGAAAATGCATTAAGTTTATCAATACAGAAATCTTCCTTCTTATAATAACCGCGTATAATTCGTGGGCTTTTGTACGCTCTTGAAGTCAAAGTGGGTTGATGATATATTATGGAAATCAGAAGAACATTTGTATATATATTTAGACTGCATGAAAATTAGAGTGAAATAATCCAAGGAGGCAAAATACCCGATAAATATTGTTTTTAGCGTTAAAACTTGAAAATTCAGTTCATTCACTATTGTTCTAGCAAAAAAAGCCTATTTATGCATAAAGCTTATTTTCATCCAAATCATACCATTTATCTCCATAAACATTATTTGC
This sequence comes from Caligus rogercresseyi, assembly GCA_013387185.1. Lineage (NCBI taxonomy): Eukaryota > Metazoa > Arthropoda > Copepoda > Siphonostomatoida > Caligidae > Caligus > Caligus rogercresseyi. Next base: position 918,940 of record CP045904.1, on the reverse strand, counting down.
CCTAAGGTTTGTTATTGAGATCATACTTTTTTCAAATTGAAAGAAAAAATATGCCAAAACATAATACGATGTAATTCTATCCTTATGTAAAATATTGTCGTTATGAGATGGCTTATACTTTCGTACATTAAATCAAGGTGAATAGCTAAAATTAGCTGTTACGTATGTTTAATCTATGGGTCAAAAAGGACCCTAACAACATGAGTGTTACAATTTTTATAACTGACTTGAAAAATAATAAAAAAGTAAAGTTTTTATAACACTTTTAAACTTGTAGGAAAAATCATGATTTTTTAAATGAAATTATTATCAAATAATATATGAGTACTTTAAACTCAAAATGGGTCACTAAGGACCCTAATATCATAGGAGTGTTATGAAATAATTTTGTTTCTTTGATAAATGGAATTCATATTTTCGGAAATATTTCTATATATAAATGTCTTAAGTTTAGACACTACATACGAAACTTCTTTGATTCTCTGGATGATATTTATCTCGATTTACTCATATTTAATTTTATACTATGTCTATATCATCAAAGAATCAATTGCCCATGTATAAATGAGAAGATCCCTATGTTTGCCTTCGTTAATATTACTTTTGCTTCAATGCTTCCATCAGCTTTTGGTATATGAATAAGCATTTGTTCATTAACAGCCCACTTTATTAATGTAATGTTTGTTCTGAAACCATAATTCCCGAATTGGATATTGATATGAAGCTAAAAATACGTATAAATACACGGTTTTATGCATGTAACTCAAAAGTTTGAATTGTTTACTATAATATATAGGGCAAAATAATTTAATTGCATTGGGGCTAAAATAATATAATTAAACGTCTTTTATAACATAGGCATTATGTAGAAAATTAACGAAATCATGAAGCCGAAATCTTCAATTATGAACTATTAAAAACGTCTCGGTTGCTATAAAAACAACTATGTAGATCTTAGCATTTTATATGTCATCCTTAGCAACATTTATTACATTAAATCATAAGAATTCTGAATACAGTCGGCCCTCGCTACTTCGCCCCTCGACATCTCGCAGTTCTTTTACTATGTGACGACGGCTTGGCTCCCGTTTTTAGGGCAAAAACGTCCCCATATGAACTCAATGGCAGAATTTTCACACAAAAAACTTAAGTCTAATATTCACCTATTAATAATTCATCCTTTGATCCACAAAGATACTGCTGAGACAATGATTCCTTAATCCTCTGATACAAATGTCAAATCTCTCTAAATTTCAATACATATCAACATCGCGACCCTCATATATATCGCGGTGGTCGTGTAGTGGATCCGGGCCGTCGCAACTTTGCGAGTGACGACTGTACTTAGTAATTTTAAGCTATAAGGTTTATTTATGTTAACAACTGTCAAGTGAGTTCTGATTTTTTTCTACGCATTTTTTTTTGTTTATTTATTTCATAAAACTTTTAATGTAAAAGATAAATAAATATTTATAACCCAAAAAAAAATCTTTACTTCTTCATAACAATTTAATGGTTATGTAACATTCCATTATAGGGTTCGGGTGAAGGACAAGTCAGATCGAGCCACCATCGAGCAAGTCCTGGATCCCCGAACACGTATGATAATTTTCAAGTTCTTGAATCGGGGTCTCATATCCGAGATCAATGGATGCATTTCCACGGGGAAAGAGGCAAATGTTTATCATTGCGCAGATAAAACGGATGTGGACAAGGCCATCAAAATATACAAGACATCCATTCTCGTGTTTAAAGATCGGGATAAATACGTGACGGGAGAGTTTCGCTTCAGACAAGGTAAATCAATCACTCTACCGCTCTAATCTACATTCGCATAGTATATCTCTCAGTACGCGAAATTTGCAATTTATACTGCATGATTTAAGACATTAATAGCATTGTCATCACATGAAAACAAACTTACTTTAATAATAGCAATTCACCTTTTAATATAATAAGTATTTGTGTTCATAAAGGAGGTTTATTTGAGAGCTTAAAAAGTGATCCTAAAGGATTCTGGCAAGCCAATAACGATATTATTTCTTCCTTCTATTATATTCCAGTTTTTTTGTTGGGGCTCTGATAAATATCTCCGAGTTCACTATAACAGAGTCTAATGAGACTTTTTTCTAATATACGTTAGCATTAATTTTTTTCATTATAAATATTTACTGATACAGTACAATCTGTTCATATTAAGTTTCCTTGGATTTATTGTTGTATAGAAAAATGGCTAAAATACTAAATACAGCGGGCAATAAGAATTATATACTTGTAGCGTCTCATGTTTTGCTCGTAATAATAACTGGTGTTTTGCTTAATTAGTATTTCTTTTTTTTTCTCCAATCGTAAAGTGTTAAAGTATCTCCAAATCAGAAATAAATGTTTATAAAGCTCAGTAAAAGCGTTCTCATCTCTCATTGAGGTTCAAAAACCGAAAAGGGAAGGTCAATATGGATTTAACTTACTGAAAATAGTGTTTTAGGTTCGATGGAATAATTTAAATACTATAATTCATATCCATACAAATATTTCAATTCCATCAAACACATTAGCTTATCTTGATTTATGTCTATAAGACTTATGAAGTGCTCTTATTACTTCTATGTATCTATATGTGAAAATAATAATATAATTAACACATGTCTTGTTTTGACATAACTCTTTTTTATTAAATTGATTTCCTCAATTTTATCCCCTTTTAGGTTACGGTAAAAAGAATCCTCGAAAAATGGTTCGTACCTGGGCTGAGAAGGAAATGCGTAATTTGATTCGGATACACAGCGCTGGGATCCCATGTCCCGAGCCATTACTCCTCCGATCTCATGTTCTCCTCATGAGTTTTATCGGCTCCGAGGGATGGCCTGCTCCTCGGCTCCATGATGTGGAAATATCAGAATCCAAAGCCAGAGAGCTCTACTGGGACTTGACCCTCATCGTCCGAAAAATGTATCAAGTCTGCAAGCTTGTCCACGGAGACTTTAGTGAATATAATCTTCTTTATCATCAGGGTACGTTTGATACGCAGGGATATAAATATTGATAAGTAGTTCCGCAAATTCACCAATAAGCATAATTTTTTAAGTTGGCTATTTTTATGCGTCTGATCGTCAGAGGGATGAAATATCGTAAGTTATTACAAAATATAATTATTATATTAAGCTGAGCCACAAAGAATGAGCTAAGTTCTAAATGTAAACAAGATAGCTCAAAAATTTCAATGGGAGCGTTCTTATTGCATATTTTTGTGTGGGAAGCGACTCCATGATCCACGGGGACTTCATTTCTACTTTCCTGACTACTGTTCTGACCTCTCCACCATTCAGAGATGGAGAAAAGACTTCGATAATGGCAGTTTTGCTCTGGAGAAGAATACGTCATCAGGAAGATCCCAGGAGACGAGGACACCGGAGATGATCGCAGCTATCAAGCGCCTGATCGAGTAAAACCCCCGGATGACCACTCGACAGGTTGCCGCCGTGGTTTTTCTACCACAGAAAACTGTTTCCAGGCTTTTGACGGAGGATCTTGGACTACGAAACGTCTTGAGTGTACTCGTCTCCCACCAGTTCTATGAGACCAACAAGAGTGCTTTCAGGACCTCCTGAAGCTGTTCCAGGATTACGGGGAGGACTATCTGGGGTCTCATCCGTTATTCCAGGACAAACCCTGGTTCTGCTAAGACTCAACAGAGCGGAGGGAGGTCTGGGTGGGAGCCACGAAGACGCCACAATGGCCGTGCAGCGGACGATGAAGAGGGTCAGCGAAGACTAGCTGTTCGACCATCTCCGAAAGGACTACTGCCACGACGTCATTGCAGTTGGAGGGGATTGTGTTTACTGATTTAGAAGTATTTTTATTATTTTGATGAAAATTGCGAATTTTACTGGGTCGGGCTAATTCTTTATAACTCAACCTGTTATCTCATAGTGTGAACAGATTCTTTATTAAACGAATATTACCTAATAAGCAATATTGAAGTAGTCCATTCAAAGGATTTTCAAATGATATGGATCGAGGCTCATGAGAAGCTACAACTTATGTTTTAAAGATGGATATTTTATCTCTTAATTGATGTTATTACCTCAACAGCCGCGAGTGAAGTGGTTTTTATTGCATATTGCCAACTGCCTTTCTTTTTTTCTCAACTAATCACGTTCGAGAAAAGGGTCCCTGATTGTTGTCCCTAGATGTGAATACAAAGAGCACTTATCAACTAAAAAATGAAAAGTTGAAAGTAATGTTTTCATTCTGAATTTTCAAAAAATTACAGGTAAGGCCTACGTCATTGACGTATCTCAGTCCGTGGAACATGAGCATCCCCACGCTCTCGAATTCCTCCGTAAGGACATAACCAACTTGAACGACTTTTTCCGCCGTAATAAAGTCAACGTCCTGAGCGTGAAAGAGGTTTTCGACTTTGTCGTGGATCCCCTGATTACGGGTAAGGAGGAGTCTATCCTTGAAGAGCTGGACGCCAAGGCCTCCGCTCGGACGGAGGAAGAGCGGAGTGCTCAGGAACTTATGGATGAGGAAGTCTTTAAACGGATCTTCATTCCTCGGCGACTGAATGAGGTTGCCAAGCCCGAGAGGGAGATCAATCGTGCCAAAAGTGGAAAAGGAGAGGAGCAGCCCTCACTTCAAGCTGTGACGGGGATTCGGATTCGGAATTCCTCGAGTCATTCTTCATCCGGAGACTCCGACTCAGATGATGAAAACAGTTCCTCGGAAGACGGGGAGGACAAGGCGGCTTCTTTTAAGAGCAGTCGAAGGCCTCGCACGGAATCTCCAGAGAGCAAAAAGGTAAAAAAGTACTAAAGTGAATTTATTTTGAAATTTTCTAATACCTACTTGTGTTTTTAAAACTGTAATTAAATATTATAAGGCTTATCTTATTAAAACTAAGTTGGTAAGATTGATTTTTAACATAAGAAAGATGATACTTGAAACATAGTTAACGCGTTGAACTTTGTGTTTATTTCTTATCGCAATAAATGACAGCACGGTATTATAATATCCAATAAGAATGGTTTTATTTACAAATATATAACTTGCATTTCTTATTCTTCTCGTGTAAATAGTAATTTTTTGCTGTTTCATAACGAAAATCCATTTATCTACGATTATCAAAACGTAACTTTTGTTGGGCTTTCACGTTTGATATAATAACTTCGGCTCAGATAATGGCCACTAATGTTCATACTAGAGCTGTGGCAATATACCGGGTGCGGGAAAGAAATTGCAACACTTACCTAGTATATTGTTTACGCCCCTCTGTGTCAGTTAAAAGGATTCGATCAGAAAATTATAAAAAATAAAAAACGTTAATACAACTCTTATTTAAAAAAATTCTATATATCCCCCCTTAACAGCAACAACAGCCTCCAAACGGGACCTGAAGGCCTGACAAACAGACCATATGTAATGAGCGTCCATTCCATCCCAGTGTTCATCAACGGAGGTCTTCATTGTTTCAATATTGGGGTGACGGATTCCGCAGGCCCTGGCCTGCACATGCGGCCAAAAAGAAAAGTCCAAAGGGTTTACATCAGGGCTGCATGGAGGCCACTTTTCCCTATCCCAAAATGGGATGTTCTCTGATAAAAAATTATGGGTGGATTTTGCTGTATGGGCTGGTGCTCCATCCTGTTGGAGCACCACTTCTTGGTTTGGAAATGTTGCCTCAACCCATGGCAAAAGTTTGGTGCGCAGCTTTTCAATGTACGTGGCAGCATTCAAGCGAAACCCTCGGGGAAACCAAAACAATGGTATTGTATCCCCTGATGATGCCACAAAGCCCAGAAACAAGGCTGAGGCTGGATGTTTGGTAGTGGTAATTGTTCTAAGGTCTTCATTAACACCTTCAAAGGCCACAAACCGGCCATTTCTTTTATTTCTGACCGGATCCACAGTCCAGGTCTTTTCATCACTGAAGATGATGATCCTTCCAGCTGGTGCAGATTTCAGGTCATTGATCAGACCCTTGCAACGTTGGAGATGAGTCACTTTGATTTTAGGTGTCATTAATGGTCTCTCCAACATCACTAGGGACTTGCCACCACATTCCTTGACAGGCCTCCTGACCGTACTCTCATCAACACCAAGGTCCTTGGCATGAGCTCTCATGCTGGTGGTTGGAGCCCTTTGGATCACATCACAAATCAATTGTGGTTCCAATTTGTACTTGCTACCACTCCCAGATTTCCTCTCGATCCCTTGGTTCATGTCCAGCTTCTTCTTGAGGCGGCAAATGGTCGATCTTGCCACGTTCAGTTGCTTCGCGATCTCAGTTGGAGTCTTACCCGCGCCAAGAAGCGTCAACACCTGAACTCTACGGTCTCGTTCCATCTCTCTGCTTATTCTCAGAGGAAAATTATAATAACATAAAAACATAAACACAAACACTACTACTGAAGTTATTTAGCGGAACATTTTGTTCGAAACCTTTCGTAGTCTCAAATTGGTTATTTGTAATTGTTGAAATTTCCGTCCCGCACCCGGTATATATATATATATTATTTTTTTGGTTCGATATATCGTATGGAGACCAATGTATTGGATATTGGCAGAAATATCATCTTAATCCAATATATTGGATATTGCATTTTGTACCCATCAAAACTTATATCGCTTGGGTTCTAAATTATGTATGCCTTCCTATAACCTAAAAAGTAATTCTCACTTTCTTTCAGGAACGAAAAAAAGCCGTGAAGGATGCTCAAGCTGAAAAGAGAAAATCCAAAGTGAAGAAGCATGTGAAGAAACGTAAGGAGAAAATGGGATCCAAGAAGAAATAATGGGTATCTCCTACCACCCTCCCCTGCATCTAGCCCATATCAATTCCTTCTCAAATTATCACTCACATCTCATCCCCACTTAGCGTCTATTTTAAGTGATCAGTCAATGGAAAGTCTCCCTGATTTACTTCATGAATACATATTATATATTTATACATTTCCCCCGCTCAAATTTACTTTCCAATCCTCTTCTTAAATCAGTTTTGCAGAGAAGCAAAAGTCTGGATATTTATCTGCATGTTTCAAATAAACTAATCTCGTCAGATATTAATCAGTACTATTTGAGTTCTTGTTGTTATTGAACTATTAACATAAAATGCTCATGGTGTAAACCAAGGCATAGCAAGGGGAATATCCGTTAATATTCTTGGGAACGGGAAGAAACAAACCGTTATAATAGTCGTTGATAGTTTCATGTTCCTAGCTGTGAATGAATAAAATTATCGAAGCTAAATTTTTACATTGTGTTAGTGTATAGCCGTGCTAAAGTTAAGTTTTTAAGCTCATCAATTACACTATGTAACAAAATTAAGGTTTTTGTTTGCCCCTAGGCTGAAATTCCTAATTTGAGTACCATGTTTACGTAGATTCCAAAAATGCCACAAAAAATATCGTTTGAAAAAAGGTTTGGCCTTTATGACCTTTTTTGAAAATCATGATTTTCATCATTTCTAATGGTTCACGCCCAGTTATCCTCATGCAAAGTAAGAATAACCATAAATGTTAGTAGTATTTATTTTTCTACTATATCTGTGCATTTCAAATCCTTTTTATAATATATATATCTTTCGTACTAATCGCAAAAAATCGCCTTTATATTTCAAAAAGTTGACCATATTTTAGTGTTCCATTTAAGCGGCGATATATTTTTTGTTTTGAGTCTATTGACTATAATTATGATTATAATCAATATGTAATATATTTTTGGTATATGTCGATGCATTTCAGAAGAGTTTTTATAATTTCGATATCTGGCATGAAAGTAAAGAAAAGATCAATTTAGTAAGACGAAGTATTGATCATATTAAGTAACTACTTTTAGGTGATAAATTGAGGTTGCATTAAATAATTATTGTTGTGATTTGTTACGAAAAAAAAAAACAGGTTTGCCTTTTTATTTGCAAATTTCTTAAATAATTTGATAACAATATTGGAATGCAATTTTCCAAATCACAGTAACTCTCTAAAAAATAATTTTTTGACACTTGTAAATAATTATGTGTAAATAAAAAGGCGAACCTGTTTTTTTTCCGTAACAAATCACAATAATATTAAATACAACCTCAATGAATCACCTAAAAGTAGTTACTTAATATGATCAATACTTCGTCCTACTAAATTGATCTTTTCTTTACTTTCATGCCAGATATCGAAATTATAAAAACTCTTCTGAAATGCATTGACATATACCAAAAATATGGGGCAAAATCCTGTTGCATAGTGTTATGTAATAACTGTTATAAAACTCAAAGCCATGTTTTTATCAGAAATTAATTTTTCTAAAATATTTTCGTCATATGCATATCGTTACGATGAAAGACAGGAGTTTTAAGTCATATTAAGCGCAACTCATCCTTTCAATTTACGACAATATATTAACAGAATACGGCCTTGAAGGAAATCTCAAATTAATAAAGGAGTTATCATTTTTTGTTCATTAAACAATTCTACGGATATATGTACATTTGTTTTCATTTAATTAAAACATAGCGTAAGGATTAGTACTACGAATCTCAATTCTATGAGTTTTATTATTCTCAAGTCTGATTTTGGATGCGGAATTATATCATATTATTAAATTGCAATGAAACAGCATTTAGTATGTATTATTTAAATATAGCATTAATTTGAGAATGATAATATTCCAAATCTTTGAGCTGTTTTTTTAGTTTCATTAATATGCTTATCAAAATCCTTTAAGATGCAATCCTATTGGGACGAAATTAGACATGAAATATAAGAAATAAATTCTAATATGACAAACATATTTTTACAGAAAAAATATATTTCTAATAAAATAAATGAATTCAAAATTTGTGTCATTTGTAAGATAATTGAACAACAAGAATTGTAATCATTTTCTATAATTCTTGCACAGGGTGTTTTTTTTTTGGTTTAAGCTTGAGAGTCCTCGTTCTTACTCAATGGACTTAGGCTTCTTCTTGCCCTTGGCCTTAGGAGGGCTCACGTAGAAAATCTCGGTGTCTTCTTCGCAGTCGTAGAGAGGGCAGCAGTCTGGGAAAGCAGCCTCCTTATCAGTTTCCTCTTCAAGAAGCTTGCATCCAGAGGTCTTCTTGAGATCAATGATGGGACCACAGTCAGTGACTTCCTCAGCCAGAATGGTTCGGTTTTGCTCTGTGTGAGTGTGAAGAAATGGTAAAAATAAAATTAGTTGGAGTACTATTATTAATGCCATAATTTTTTTGCCCAAATAGCTTGGTGCAATTTTTTTACTTTAAGTTAATAACAAAGAAATCTGCTAAATTATTAAATATGATCTTGAATAAAGAAATACAAAAAATTTACTAAGTTAGTAGGACTTTTACTACCTTCATACAAACATTATTTAATGGCTAAATAATTATAAATCCTAACAAATTTTAATTGTAATGACATTAAACATATACATTTTTATTAGTTGGTACTACTTTTAATAATTTTTTTTGTTGTTCCAACTTGTATCAATAGATTTACTTAAATTATTTTACTTTATTCATTTAGAATAGTTTATAAATATAATACACAAATAAATTGACATTAAAATATAAATATACAGATATTTAAGAGTCAATACAAAATTTATAAAAATATATATCTTGATTTAAAAAAAGAGTTGATCTATGAAGAAAATCGTATTAAACAAACATTTTGAACCTAAGGGTTTCAATGTTTTTTAAGATAATGTCTAATGATCAGTCAAAAATTAGGGATCTAATTTTAAACTACAATGTGTATTTATATATTTTTTCAATGTATAATTTTTTCTGAAATAATAAAGTGTTTGAACCCCCGACGTAAGATAGAGGCCTATAGTTCAATGTTCTATCTTGCCTTAATTGATTTAATAGCAATAATAGATCGGATGATCACTGAGAATTACAATTGTTGAGTTTAAAAAGTGACTTAAAGACTATTATTTAAACGACCATAAGCACGTAAAATATAGGATTCTGTCGGCAATATCTATAGAATAACTTACATTTATAAATGTTCGCGTTTGTAATTAGTATATAATATTTGCATTTTGAATTAAATATCATATCGATATATATGTTGAGTATTTCTTTATCGGATTATTCAAATGGCAAGTTTAAAGTTTATAAAGTAGGCCGTCCAATAAAGCGAATATATATCATTAAATATGATCCTAAAATATGCATTTATATCTACATGAATTGAGTGATAAAAAATATGAATTATATGATTAGAAAAATTTGTGGCCTTTTTTATAAAGTAGAATCTCAAAGTACTTCGAATTGAGGTCGGGTTTTGATCCCAGGCAGAAGCGAATAAAAAATCTTAGGCCGATAGAACACTCAAAACACTTAAATCATGTTGTAAATTGAATTTTTCATATAAGAACCTTTGCCTATATCATTATAATGCACTCACAAAAGGTCATAAGACACTTTTCAATGTGTATCAGAAGATATTGTATTTTATTTTAAATTAATCAAACCTATTTATAATAAAATGTTATGTGTTTGGTCATGTTTTAATAACTCACTGTCTAGAAGGGGGGCACATCTGGATTCTCCACAGAAGGGTGAGAGGGACCAGGATTCTCCGGGTTTGACGTTCTTGCAGAGAGTGGCTGCGAAGCAGTGGCCAGGGAAGTCTGTAAAATATACATGGAAATATAATATGATAAAATAAATTTAAGTCATATTTATTTACAATTTTTTAATTTTTAAATCTGTTTTTGTTTGTCTCCAAGTACATATGAAAATAACACTAAAAGCATTTTCGCACTCAACTGTTATCGAAATGGGGAGAAGGTTACGTGGTTTTCGGATTGGATTTTGTAATTTATTAGACTAATGGTATCGAGACTTATTGATGTATCCAAGATTTTAAATGCTCATCAAACAACGTGTGCAAGGGTAAAGCCTTTACACATGGAAAGGATGGGGTTCGATTCAAAGTTTATTGGTTCTATTTGGTTCAATAGAATTGGATCTGTTCGAATATGATTAGAAGTATCCTTAAAATAAGCTCATTGAGCCTCAGATCTTTTCAATGAAGTATATCCGCCTTTAATACACTTAATTAAAAGTACACAAAATAATTTATGATGACAATACACTATGTACACAGAATCAACCTGTATTTGAAGCTTATAGCTTTATGATTTGATCATCCTTTTTTCTGAAAAGTTCAAAATATTACCCCTAAATAAACTTGCTTCAAAATGTACTGTAGAAGTTGTTTGCAGAATGCCTTTATATAACGAATTAACTTAAATTCGAAGCTTAAAACTTCAACTATGTGACTGGTACTAATTAGTATGAAATATTTTGCATATATATGTTTTTCTATCAATGATTTGTTTTTGATAGAGCAGCCCTTTGGGCCAAATCATTGCAGACTCGCTAGTTCTGGTTGATATAATAACAAAACAAAAACTTTTTTGTTCAACAAATTACCAATGAATCATTTATTGTAATGGTTGACTTACAAAACTATTTTTTTCATATTATTATATATAACTTTCAAGGGGTTTGTCATAAAGATCTCAAACACGAAAATTCAGTTTTTACTGCCAGTGATTAGAACTAGAGAACCATTTTTAAGGGACTATATATTGAATTGTCGCAACATATATAATGAGAATGTGAGTATACATGTACTCAAGTAAAATAATGTTGAGGGCTCAGGCTAATGAACGCTTTCATTCTTTATAAAATAAAATTAAGAAAAGTTCATAGTATATTATTACGCATATTGTAGTGTATTTATTTAAAAAACTTTGTAGTATTTAAGTGCCATTTTTATGACAAAAGAAACAAGATTCTATTTAAAAGCCAAAAACTAATATTAAAATATGGAAGCATTCTGCTTTAGAAGGGTTATCATGACTGCCAAGTTTAATTTTGAGCTCTCGGAACAATTTCCATACCTCGAAGACGATCCGCTGGAATGATCCTCTTAAAGGGCTTTCGTTCCAGGACAACGCCCGTGGAAAGAACCACTGCAATGCCGAGAAAGAGAACCAAGGTTTTCATGATGCTGTATTCTACTCGTGAGTGAGTGCTGAGAGTCCTAAAGACGGTGGTTTATATAACACCCTTTTTGCAGGATGGGTGAGCGAGCGCTTTTTTGGTTGCTGTGTCGTTAAGGCCAGCAATCTTGGTGTATTAAAAGAAGATCCATTGTTGAGGGTTGGATGCAATTGTGTAGATCTTATACTGATTATTTTTTTTATTAATGAAATCCCAAATTATAGGGTTTTAAATGAATGAAGAAAAATGTTGATTATTTTATTAAATACATCCTTTGGGGACGATTGAGTTAATAGTGGTCCATTAAGATCTTCAATTTTTTGCTGTTTTCTCTCATTATTTTACTGGAAAAAACCTTTATAAAAAATACATTTAGCAAATCTCAAGACATTATGTGTGTATGCTACGCAAATAAATAGTTACAATTCAACTTGATGGTAACTTGGTTATCGTTTCCAAAGAGTTAACAATCCATAACAATGTTTATAACTTTATTGTTTAATTCACTGGATCAAAAAATGATTTTCTCTATTTATTTATTAAAATACTCGCAAAGTTCATAACCAAGTAAAACCCAGAGTTTTTTTTTTTTTGGTTTCGTATCCAAATAATTACAAATTACTTTAATTGTTTGTCATATCCTCACAGATACAACTCAATGGAGCCATATAGGAAAACAGAATATTTATAATTCAGATAAATAAATAATACCAAAGTCTTTTTCTTAGAACTTTTGATCAAAAATTAATATAAAAGGGCCATCGATAGGTTATCAAATCCTTCCAATAATGTAATTTAACAACTGTGTAGGATTCAAGATGATACTTATGAAATAATTATTGATTCAATTAATCTAAATATAAAATACAGCAATAAGACATACATAATAATATATAATAATGATCGATTGTAATAAATATAATATTTACAACTTTCCTAATGGATTTCTTAAAATGCATTTTTTCTATGTATTTTAAAATAAATAAATATAAATTAAGTCAACTACATAAATATTTGTCTTTGGATATTCTGATTGTTTAAAATTATTATATATTATTAGCACTAACTCTAGTGTATATTTGTGTATACTTCATATGCATTAGTTGAAATAAACAAAACTAGAGGCATATATACACTCAGAGAGTGCAAACTTCCGCCGTCACGGGGTCCTTATGAGCCTTCCGAGGCAGATTTTTCTCGACTGGGGCGGCGTAGAGGGACGGGGGAGGGTATACGGAAATTCCGAGAGGAAGACGCTCCGGCACCCGATTTATCAGCACAGCGACATCTACTGGCAGATTAGGCTAACTTGAAATATTTATTAGTATTTAGCTCATTTTGCATCTTAATTCTGCACTCAGAGATGCCAAAATTTAATCACTTGTTCCTTTTGGCACTTCTAACAACTCCACAAAGTTTCATCCGAATCCGTTCGGTACTTTTTGAGTTATCCTGCTGACAAACCAACAAACAAACAAACAACAAACCAACACCAGTGAAAACAATACCTCCTTCGGCGGAGGTAAATATATACTTTTGTGAGGTATCTGTATTTTTATCGTATCTGTACATTTATTAGACTTGTTGCCGTTCGCGAAAAATACTCGTTCGTCGTTCACCAAAAGTTATCGTTCGTCTTTCGTCGTTCATCGTTAATTTAAATTGAATCGTTCGTCGTTCATCGTTCGTCATTCTAAAAAAAATGACGACGCTTTTTTAGAAAATAATTTTTTTCTTGTTATTCTGAAAAAAGTGATGACGTTTTTTGTAGAAAGGAAATTTTTCTCTTGAAAAAGAAAATCTTTGTCTTTTTTGGCGCCAAAAACGAACGATATAATTTTTTGTTGTCTTTCGTTAAAAATTTCAAATTCTAAGTAAATCAACAATATTTAGCGTTTAGCAAGTCGTGTCTCTATTCCAGAAAGATCCTTAGGCGTGATTTTTTTGTTGTAAGCCCATTTTAGCAATATAAGTGGGCGTTTGCCCTTGAAAAGGGTTTGGAAAATAAAGAAAATAACCCATCAAGGTTAAAGGAACGAACATCTGAGGAGGAGGTAGAGGAGCCCCTTATTCGTATCTATACACAGTATACACAGGGGGAAGTGAACTATAGGCTTCATTTTCTTTTCCTCTACGAGTTCCTAATAAATGCATTTTCTTACCTAGAGGAAGTTTATAAGGAAATATCACCAAATAATAAAGAAAATTATATTTTTTTGCATAGGATATTGGTTGGGACGATGAAGCAACTACGTGGGTGCAAATTCAAATTCAGTTGGCAATCATTTGAAATAAAATGATATGGTTTCATAAGTTCCTACACCATAGAGATATTAAGACATAGATTAGATTCATCAGAGGAATACGTCATATTACCCAAACTAAACGAATATTTCTATCTCTATGATCAGCTTACAATGACGTAGTAAAAATTACTTTGTTTCAAAGAGAAATAAAGATATAGAGAGCTGATTCCCTCCAATAGCAGAGGAACATCGTTCAGCTTTATTCTGGACACAATGACGTATTTCTCTGAAGAATCCATAGATATATTAAGATATAGAGAGCTTATTCCCTCCAATAGCAGGGAAACATCGTTCAGTTGTATTCTGGACACAATGACGCATTTCTCTGAAGAAACCAATAGCTCTATATGTCTTTATATCTCTATTCTTTTTTATATTGGGCACAGAATACAGCTGAACGATGTTTCTCTGCTATTGAAGGAAATAGGCTCTCTATATCTTTATATCTCTATGTCCTAAACAGATGGCTGTAGTCGCCTGTATAATGTTGGCTTTATAGGAAAGATAAATAGATGTCATATAAACATAAATATGGCTAATGGACGGTGTTACATCAGCTATCAGTATTTATACAAATATATGCTAGACATACTCGGAATGACTTTCAACAAATCTTTGTCATTCCTTTTACTAGTTATAGAGCCTGATTCGGACTTGAACCAACAGATTTGATACTTCTTAGTTTCACTTTGCCATGGACCACTAACGACCACAACGCTGTTATGGACTAATTGGGGATCTGTGCTGCCCGCCATAAATTAATTTGAATAGTGAATCCCTGCTCCAATTAACCGCATTAATTTTTATCAATGATTAGTCGTAAGTTCTATACGAAGTTCATAGATCCAGCACGTCTGAATCAGATTTATATAATTAGAGCTTATTCAACTGAATTGCCGCTCAGGACCAGCGTACTCGCTTCAGTTTTTGAGACGTTCAAAATTTATTAAGCATGTTTCATTCAAACATATTCAAAAAGTTTATGTCTTAAAAAATGAGTTTTAATAAGTATTTCTTTTAAAATAACAGAAACTTGTCCTTCTCTTGACATCAATACGAGGTATGATAAAATAACACATGTTGAACCATCTGATTTGAAGAGACTGTTGCACTGATTGTGAGTAATGAACTTCAAACTCTCACAAGAGACTTCTGAGTTATCCATAATGACAGAGTCTAACAATATTTCAGCACAGCTACAAGAAAGATTTTATGCGCGAAAAAACATGTTCTTTAGGCGTATGACATCGACTGAATGTCTCTACAATTTTTTAAACTGCCAATCAAAATGACAATTATTTTAAGAAAAAAGATCTGTCAGTCACACATTTCAAAAGATATCTTCAACCATATTTCTATTAAACTTCTCATTTTTTTTATTGACTTTCATCGAAGGACACTTATTAGGTCATCTTTAACCATGCAGTTGGATATATTTCTCATTATTAAAATGTCTGATTACACTATGTAACAAAATTAAGGTCTTTGTTTGTCCCCAGGCTGAAATTCCTAATTTGAGTCCATTTTTTACGTAGATTCCCAAAATGCGACACAAAATATCGTTCGAAAAAAGGTTTGCCTTTATGACCTTTTTTTGAAAATTATGATTTTCATCATTTCTAATGGTTCACGCCCAGTTATCTTCGTGCAAAGTAAGAATATGATCAATACTTCGTCATACTAAATTGATCTTTTCTTTACTTACATCCCAGATATCGAAATTATAAAAACTTTCTGAAATATATGGACATATACAAAAAATATATTACATATTGATTATAGTCAATAAACTTGAAACCAAAAATATATAGCCGCTTAAATAGAACACTAAAAAATGATCAACTTTTTGATATATAAAGACTATTCTACGATTATTATAAAGATATTGAAACTATAAAAAACTGATTTGAAATGCACTGACATACTAGAAATAAATACTCCTGACATTTGTGGTTATTCTTACTTTGCACGAAGATAACTGGGTGTGAACCATTATAAATTATGAAAATCATGATTTTCAAAAAAAGGTCATAAAGGCCAAACCATTTTTCGTACGATCTTTTGAGCGGCATTTTTGGAATCTACGTAAAAAATGGGACTCAAATTAGGAATTTCAGCCTAGGGGCAAAATCTTTTATATAGTGTTATTATTAGTATTATTACGTTTCCTTTATTATCATAAACGCCTTTACTAACTGTATGTGTTGCTTGGATGTAATTTAAAAATCCATTTATTTTTTAAGTTCTTGTGATTGTGACCCATTGTTGTTTTTCAAAGAGAACAATTGTATTTTGTGAACTCTGTAAGCTCACCACCACCCCACAACTTAATGGCAGCTTTACAAAACTACCATAACTGTATTTGTATGACTACTCACGTAAGGTAGACAGACCCATTGGCACTATTGTTGGGGTACTGAATAAAAAAGATGCAAGTGACATGTAAGTCTTCTCGTAACATTATAATTATATTCCATCATTGAAAAAGTTTGTATTGTATTTGACATTTTATATGACCCAGCATGATAATTCCGATTTTTGGGATTCGCTGTAATTGTGTGTCTCATATCCAGATCTCGACTGATGTATATAATAGAAAATGTAAGATAATAAGAAACTACCTCAGTGTGTTAAGGCGTGTTCAACTCTCAATTTTGAGGACGCAGGTTGACTCTCGAGAGGGGAAGGTGAATTATGGTCAACCTCATTGATAAGATCCTAGGTTCAATAGACTAATTTAAATGTAGGATGCTTTATCCAGTCGGATGCAATTCTATCGAACCAAATAGACAAAAAGAAGAAGAAAGAAACTGCATTGTATTTTAAAACATAACTAAGCTTTTAACAAAAACAACTATAGCGTACCTTTTAAGATAAGATCAATCGTGTTTACTCTTTGTTCCTTCCGATTTAATATATAGCTCACTAGTCATTGGTTCATTATACCATTTCAATATTTGTTATTTTGATTATCTTTTCGAAGTAATTAAAGTGTAATATAGTTTTCGGAAACATGAAATATTACATTTTTAGCTTATAGCTTTTTTAATGATATATGACAAATATATACACTTATTAGTTTATTTAAATTATTAATCACAAACAGATTCTACCGGGACGTTGCCCGGGATGGTCCGGGAATGTCCACTTTGACCTAAATTTTCGAACTTAAACATCTCTAACTTATCCATAGAAAAGTTGATCAATATATAACTAAGTGCCTAGGAGAAAACAGAGGACCGAACAAAAATACCTATACGCATCGATTATTTGTTAATATATTTTTTTTCTCCGTGAACAACCAACCACCTTAAAAAATTTCTGAACAATCCAAAATTTTGTCTTACGCGCCATTATCGATGTGTTGTAATTTTTTTTAACTTATAAAATAAACAAATGGAAAACTATTTTGCCGGAAATAACCAAATAGTTCAAAAACACCTCAAAGTCATCAACAAAAAACTGGTCAATTTTAAGAAAACGTGAAACCCCGTTTTGGCGAATAAAATAAACATGGCAAAAGGAAATTTCCAAGAGTGTCGATCACCACACACAAAAAAACATGAGCCCTCAAAATTATTCATTCAAATTTCGTTTAGATCTAATGAATCGTTTGGAGGATATAGAGAAACAAACGGAATAATTATTTTATTACTATAGATACCCTATCAATGACACGCTATTGTATTTAAATAAAATAATTAATCTTCTATAAAAGTCAATAATATGAAGTTTTGAAAGGACTTCTTTTTTAAATATATGTAGCTTATCAGTACTATATTTTTTTCTGAAGACTTCATTTCTTATTTTGTTAATAGTAATGTTTAATTAAAATTAATTTCTTTGAACGGTATTGCAATATTAAAAATATTATCAAGATTACACAAAGCTTGTTATATCGTTATATTTTAGAAAAGTATTAAACAACAGATATTTCATTTTAAAAGAACCCCTTCTTCAATACTGATAATTAACATCCAACTATTAAAAGAGAATATATTATCAGTCAGAGGATTTACAGAATTTATCATATACCTTTATGTTTTGGTAGATTAAGGCATATATTGTCGATTTTTACGCAACTCAACTTTTGAATAAACAAAAACGGTCGTCCCAAACGTGTTTGTTTTTTGTTTATCAAAATCCTTGCTTTAAAGAGGAGCCTTTTCAAACTTTTTGGGAGGAGATTCAATTGTGTGAATAACCCAGGTGACTTGTCCCTTTGTCCCTTTTATATTCACGTTGTTATAATAGAGCTTTATTCAAAAGAATGAGGTTCACATGTAAATAGACAAATTTATTATAAGATAAGATGCCGTATTTAAATTTTATTTTAACATTATTTATTTTACACAATATTTATTTGCTGTTTTGGATATTGGATTTAACATGTTTTGATGAATACAACGCTCACAAATATTTTTATTTATTAATGAATGTTATGATCAAATCAATCAATTTGTCTTTCATATATTGACAGAAAATCGGCACTATTTAAGAATTCGCTCCTATTCAGGGACTCCTTTATTCACTTAAAAGTCCATAGTGATAAAGGAAGCTATACTCAATTAAAAGAGAAAGAAAAGAGGGAGGAGAAGAAGAGAAAAAGGAGCTCATCATTCAAAATAATCAGTCCATGTCCACGTTGTCGAGGACTGGGCTGTTTTGGTTTTCTAGTATAACAATTATCCTGGAGTGAAATGAGGTTTTATTACACTATAATAATAGTAATAGTAGTTGTATAATTCATTCAGACATTATTTTTCTTTATTGGTTCCACCGACATGGGTCGGTGATTGGCACTGAACCATCCTCCCTCTCTCTCAATTCCCTTCTTCTTCTTCCCTTCTCTTCGTCCTTCTCTTCCTCTTTCTCTCTCTTTTACTTGAGTATACTTCCTTTATCACTATGGACTTTTAAAGTGAATAAAGAGTCCCTGGAAAAGGAGCGAATTCTTAATAGTGCCGAAAAATCAATACAACAAGCCTAATCGCTGTTAGTGAGTAAAATTCCGTTGACTTAATTTCTACAGGATTTGTAAGGTCTGTTAGACTTCCTCTAAACGAGTCTCCGTTGTAGGTAAACAAATATTGTTCAAAAATATAGTTGGCAAAACAAAAGTAAAATGTATTTTGATGTCATAATTGGATTTGAACATGTTTATAATACTTAATGTCTTATTCGATTATTTATACCAAGCATTTAGGTATTCCATTTTTTATAGCATTCATTTCGATTTTGGTTCGTTCACTTGCTTTACAAATACTTTATTTTCACAAGATTCATACTAACTATTGAATCAAAGCCCTAATTTATTATTTTAATGTACATTTATCGTTCAAAAAGCTGCGTCCCTGAACAAGTGAATTCCTTAGAACGACAATAATTTTTGGATATTAAATGATTAAGAATGGATGAATATATTTTTTTCTTTTACTTGTATTGTAATTTCTCACTTTGAAAAAAAAATCAAAATTAAAAATATATTACTATCTTAAATGTATTTCATATAATACATCCGATTGTATCTTTTATTTGAAAAAGTAGCCTTGTGTTTATAAAAAAGCCAATAGTTCAGTGTGTAGGTATTGATATCCATTTGTAATGTATAACACATGGGCTGAAAAGTCCCGGGCCTAACAAATAAAATACGTTTTTTGTTCAAAATTAGCTTTATTCATCAACGTAATCTCCATCAAGAGTAACACAATCATTCCAGTGCAGCTCAAACATTCCAATACCACTTTTGTAGAAATATCTATTTTTTGCCCCTAAATAGGCCTCAGTTTCAGCGAAAACCCCTTCATTCGTGCGAAATTTCTTAACGGCGAGCATTTTTTTATGTCTGCGAACAACCAGTTGTCGCTCAGAGCCAAATCTGGCGAATACGGTGGATGTGGGAGTAACTCGAAGTTCAATTCACGTATTTTTGCCATTGTTTTGATTAACTTGTGATAGGGTGCGTTGTCTTGATGAAAAAAAAAAAATATTGCCATATGCTGTCGTTTCCTTGCCTTTTCGGCCTTCAACGCTCCAATAACGCTATATAATATTTACTGATGATGGTATTTTCTTTCTAAAGAATATTACACCACGCACATCCCAAAATACCGAGGCCATAACCTTTCCAGCCGATTGTTGTGCTTTCGGGCGCTTTGGACGAGGTTCACCAGTTGCTGTCCACTCAGATGACAATCGTTTTGATCCCGGAGTGAAGTGATGGATCCATGTTTCATCCATTGTCACATATCGACGCAAAAATTCCGGTTTGTTACGTTTAAACATGGTCAAACACTACTCAGAATCATTCTGTTGATTCCTGTTTTTGGTCAACAGTGAGCAAACGCGGCACCCACTTTGAACAGAGCTTTCTCATAGTTAAATGCTCATGCAATATAAAGCCAACACGTTCTTTTGATATCTTTACGATGTCAGCTAACTCACACAACTTCACTTTTTGATCATTCAAAACGATTTTGTGATTTTTTTAATGTTTTCTTGTGTAACCGCCTCATTTGGACGTCCACTGCGTTCTGCGTTATTGGTGTCTCTACGACCACGTTTGAAGTCAGCAAACCAACTTTTTATTGTTGTTTCTGATGGAGCGGAGTACCCTTAACACTTTTCAAGCCATTGCTTTGCTTGAACGGTATTTTTCCCATCAAAAAGCAGTGTAAAATTAAAACACGAAATTATTTTGATCAATTGTTTTGAAAATAACCTAAGTAGCGTCACTCTTAGCAGAATAACTCAAAAACTAATGAATAGAATGTCATGAAATTTTAACAGCTATCTTTTGAAGGTTAGTATTAACTGAAAAAAGGTGACTGCAATAAAATACCGCCATTTATGTGTTAAGCCTGGGACTTTTCAGCCCATGTGTTATATTACAATGCTAGCTTTATTCAATTTCAACTAATAATAAAAAATATATATAAAATAAATTAGAAGAAACTAAAGCAAATAAACAAAATACATCAATCAACACATACTTTATTGTAATATACTATTTTCCATAGCAATTCTTCTGACATCCCCCAGAGGCTAGGCCTAGTGCAACTTTGAAGCTGCGTACCAAATATCGGCATGGTTGGAAATATAATTAATCTGAATTGATGAAAATACTGCATTTAAATATTTGTTTAGTTACATATTTATCTTGACCGATTTGAAAAATACTAATTATGTATATATATATATATATATATATATATTTGTTTGTTTAGCTCCTAGAATAGACCCACCTCACCGGAACCTAATCCGGTATCAGCCGGTAGTGACCAATCTAATAGCTATTGTCTTTATTGATAAAAATATCATTAAAAGTGCATAAACATTTAAATGTTCAAAAAATATAACCCTCCAGAGACAATCTTCGTTCACCGATATTTCCCTTGAGTTGTCTTATCTTCTGTCGTGTAAGAGGACAATTGTAGATGAGGTGATATGGAGTTTCCTCGTCGTCGTTACAGAGCCGGCAAGTTGGGCTCTCAACCTTCCCCATCTTAAAGAGATACCGATTTGGATAAATGTGACCGCTCACCATTCCAACAATGACAGAAATTTGGTTTCTCTTGAAACTGAATATTTTTTTCCAACATAGAGCTCAGTGATGAACAGTTTGGTTTGACGAAAACACTTCATACTTTGCCATGCAATTCGCCATTCTTTCAAAGATTCTTGTCTAAGAGCATTTTTTGATTGGCACATATATACTGGTACTGAGATTGGTGTACCTCTCATGGCGCCATCCTTTGCTAACATATCGGTGTATTCGTTCCCGGTGCTATCGTTGTGTCCTCTGTTCCATCCTAACGTGATTTTACAGTTAGAATTATTGATGGCGTCTTTACACGCGAGAATTTCTGCACTCAAAAGGTCACCTGGGTTAATGTCCAGACTATTGATAGCTGACATGCTGTCAGAAAGGATTATTATTCTTTTTCGTTCAATTTTTCCCCACTGAGATTACTACATATGTTTCTGATGGCTTCCACTTCAGCTTGGTACACTGTGTTTGTGTCTTCAAGTTTAAGGACTTTTGATCAAGTACTTTGTCCCCACACGTTATAGCCCATCCAGCACCAGTTTGATAGGGCCGATAGGATTCCTCCTTGAGGGCATCCTTTGGTTGGTGAAACTGAAGCAAGTTTGCCACCCAATTCTGCAAAAACAGTTCTAGTCTTCAGCAGGTTGGCATACCATCGGATTGTCATATTGCCATATTGTCCACTTCATACTTCCTCATTCCATCTATGATATGATCAAAGCCAATCCTATCAAAAGCACCGTCGATATCCAAAATACTACAAGAGCTTCTTCATTCCGGTGGTAGCTGCTCTCAATTGAGTCCACGAGTTTGCTGATGGCTGTATCAGTGGACCTTCCTCTTGTAAATACAAATAGGTTCGACAGAGCCAAACTACATTTCAACATATGGGAGTATACCCCGAGTAATAAATAAAATTATAGAGATGCGTTAATCTCACTATAAAACTATGGGGCAGATTCTTATATATATATATATATATATATAAATAAATATAATATATATGTAATGTTCATCTACAAATCCAAAGGACTATATTAAAAGGACTTCTTTAGTTAAATTAGAACGCCGATCATTGCATTGATGACTAAAATAGTAACACTTCTTCTAAATTTTGGAGGTTCTAATAATTATATAATCTCTTCTAATTGTTATTGCTTTGCTCAGAGCTATACAAAACAAAGAAGAGGCTAAGGATCTATCTTTGAAAATATTTACAAATGGAAGGAGTATAATTATATATCGTATAATTATGTCCAATTTTAAGACTCAAAGAAAAATTGGCAAGTGACATGATGAATATTTTTACTTTGAATGAATGAAAGTATATGTAGGAGTTGATTTAAAATAATGAAAAGGATATTTTCGTTTTTCTTTTATCAATATCAAGTAAAAAAATAGTGTCAAGTTCACCAGATTAAAAAAAATATTAGCAGATTGAATATTTAACATTGTATATATATTTTTTTAACAATCTAAAAGATGAATTTTTATTATTGCCTTATTGAATGTTTTTATAAATACTAGTGACAGTGCTTTTTAATGTATTTTTATGCATTTGTATCAACTATAATAATATAGAATTATCTCTTTAAAATAAAGCTCTGGTGTAGAGGAAAGTATACTAATTTCCCCACCAGATGGAGTATCAATAGCATACTCATAGCGAGAGGACATTACATAGGTCTATGTACATATATATTCGTATTAAGTAATTTCATCTTATTATCAGCGTTGAAGCTGTTGGTCTTGTTGAACATTACAGATTTCTCGCTATATAACTATATTCTCATTATATTCGGTGACACATTAAACAATAAAGTCCGTAAGGTGGTCAGAGTAATCAATTAATGCCTTAGACCGCCTTCATTCATCTTCTTTGACTCCTCACAATTTTTAATGTATATCAAATCATCTAAACTTGTAGTATCATTATTTATTTTAGTTTATTTGAATTATATTGATCAAATAAATTACTAACTAGAAGTGATGCGTCTGTCATATTTCAAGATTTAGAAAATTAATTATTCTCTTTCTTTTTTTCTGATTCTTGTCCACATATTGCTTGACATAGCTTACACATGTCAATTTTGTCGTTTTCTTTGAAAATAGCTAGGACTAGGATATAATATCAATGATTCCATTGGTTTAAAAATCCAATACTTTTAAAATAAGTGGACACCCTGTTCCAATCCTATCCTTTATGCCAATGCAGTAAAATAGATTAAATGCAGGTGGAGATTAAAAAGATTCTATGGCTTCCCTCAAAGTTTATTGGATAACAAGTACGCTAGCTTAGTGAAAACGTGTTCAATTCAAAGTGTCGAGAGCACAGATTCGCTTCTTCTAGAGATCAACTTCATTGAAACGGTGTCAGATTACTTAATAATAACATTAAAATGTTTATTTTTATAAGGATTGATGGAATTTAGTCGATAAAACAAATTTCAATAAGTAGATAAGTTCATTCAAGATCCGGACTTTGTTAGGCAGCCATTTATTAGACATCAAAACTTCCTAGACGGACATTTCTTAGACATGATAACTTCTTAGACACTTTTTAAACGGACACTTCTTAGACCCGGACTTTTCTCACATCTATAAAAAATATACCAACAAACATTATATCATAAATGTGTATATCTTACATATATCAACCTTCCATTATAGATATAGATATATATATATCTATATATTATATATATTATATAATATATATTAGTATATATATATATATATATAATACTATATATATCTAATAAATATATATATATATATATCCTATATATATCTATATATATATATATATATATAGATGGCGCCATCAGTTGCATGGGCGAGTATTTCCCAGCCTTTTTATGCCGTTTGTGTATATTATAATTAGTATAGGTTGATATTTGTCCGATTATGCTGATAAAATATAACCGATTTAAACACCAACAATTGTCCATTTATCACATTGATAAGAGACACTAACACAGGAAGAAATTTTCTTTATGTAGCTTATCGATCTAGTAATAGATTAAGAATAATAGCTTAAGAGATTAAACTAGTTTTTGTTTAGTGTTTATACCGGGTCATGAAAAGTCTTGAGACCAATTGAAAATAGTTTTTGGAGGTTTAGTGATTTAAAAACATGCTTAATTGCTCCCACCAATCAAAAGCTTAGATTCTCTTCTTTCATTTGATATGTTGATCAACAAAAACAGTCATTCTTCGCCGAGATGGAAACGAAAAGAGTCGAGATTGCCACACTCGTCCGCGCCGGTCACACCACTAGTAACATCATCAAGGAGCTCAACGTCAGCAAGGCCACAGTCTGCAGAGTCAGGAAGCGTTTGGCTGACGGCGACGACCTCAAGAACAAACCCCGCTCCGGCAGCCGGTAAAAATTCGACCCAATCAAGTCAAGACGGCCTTTGAGGCCATGCCCACCATGAAGATGTCCGAGCTCGCCAAGAAGAAGTCCGTGGACCCATCCACCGTGTCCAAGGCTGTCAAAGCAGCAGGTGGGCGGTCACTGAGAAGGTCGAACGGCCACTGTTGACGCAACGTCATCGAGACCTCTTTGGATCGTTGCCGGAGAATTCTCTCCGACTTGAAGCACAACGGTGATGGCGTCGTCTTCTTCTCTGACGAGAAGACCTTTACGGTGGATCCCGTGTACAACAAGCAGAACGACCGGTCATCTGCTTCGGAAACGTCTCCAATGTCATCCGGAGCGTCTCCAAGACCAAACATCCGGCCTCCGTGATGATGTGGGGATCGTGGCATCAACAGGGGACAAGATGCCGCCGATTTGGTTCCCGACCGGGTACAGGCTCACGGGCGCCGACTACTTGAGCTTTTGAAGACCAAGGTACTCCCATAGGTCTCCAAGATAACCAAGAAGTCGGGGAAGTCATCATACGTGTTCCAGCAAGATGGGGCTCCTGCCCACACGTGCAAGGCCGTGCAGGACTGGATGGAGACCAACATGAAATTCTGGCCGAGACAATGTGGCCACCACAGAGCCCGACCTGAACCCGCTCGACTTCAGCTTCTGGTGGCATGTTGAGAGCCAAGCTTGCCGCGTTCGCCACAGCAATGTTGAGGACCTGAAGACCTCGGTCGAGAAGAAGTGGAAGGCGATGAAGAGGTCCTACTCATCACCGTGTGCCAGGCCTTCCGTCGCCGCGTGGAGGCCGTCATTGAGGCCAAAGGTGGCGAAATTCACAAATGATATGTGGTCATGTATACATTATATAAAAATAAAATTCAAACGTGTACGACTGTACCCTGACCCATGACGTTCTCATATTGTCACATTTAAGGAAGGTCTCAAAAGACTTATTCATGACCCGGTAAAGTGTTGTTCACTCGTGATCTGCCACATAATGGGAAGGAAGATATTTGCTTCTATTTGGATAGAGGAAACAAAAAAATATTGAAGTTGAACACTCCTAATATAACATTGTGGCGTTAGTGTCTAATAATGCCAAACTAATAAATCATAATAAACAAAAAAACAAACATGTGTATTTTTTTTGACAATTCCTTTCAGCGAGAGGAAAAATAATGATTTTAATAGAATGAAATATTTATATGTTACGGCCTGTTATTATACTATATGAATATATATTGGAAAAATATTAAAGAAAATTTGTTCAAATATAATAAAACCATTCAACGTAGAAAAAACAAGGCAATTTGATACATCTGCATAATTAATCACTTTCAAATGTACGGGTCTGTCTCTTAATTTATTATTTAATTTTGTAATTATAATACGATTAATTATATTTATTGAAAAATTATTATCAATAAGTAGCTTAATTTGAGTCCAGAAAAGCTTTTAAGCTATTGAAAATTTAAAAAATAGTATAGGATTCTTATAAAAAAATATCTTCCAACACACTTATAACATATTTATTTTGATTCTACTGTTAGTTAAACTATTGTGTGCACTAGAGACTTATATTTTCATTTCAATTTTAAACTCTCAGTTTAATATATTAAGTAATAAGGATACAGATGCTAACAAATACCTCATAAAAAGTAATTTCCTGTAGTTCAATTATAAATAAAACTGAGATTTTAGTCTGAAATAAAATGAAATTTTATAATCTAAAATTGCTTGTAAATCGCTCATTGATTATTTCTATCCGAAGTAGGTTCAAATTTACAGCCAATGAGCCTGTGTGCTCTCTAGTAACAATTGTTGCATATTGGGGGTTAAACTCCCCTAATGGGCCTTGAGTTACGCTGATCAACACGATGGCACATTGGGATTTCAAGCCGCGGCCAGTGAGTCCTCGGGTTCCGCTGATAATATATAGCCTATGGGGTTCAAACCCCTTCTGCCAATAGATTTATGTGTTTGCCGATGACAACTATGGTATATTGTTGTTGAAAATCGATATTGTTGGGCTCCGTAAATCACACAATCATGAAAAATTGAGGCTTCAACAATCCATCCAACAATACGGTATATTAGGGTTGAAAATACACTCATATTTGGTCCTTACTCTCCTCTGTCATAATCGTGAAGATTTGGATTTCAATTCAGGCCACCATTGGGTTCTTGAATCCGCCTTTTATAATCATTATTATTTTTGAGTTTCAAACCAATCAAACCGCGGGTTTCGCTGCTAAAATGATTCGTATCGAGGTTTCAAGTCCTACTACACTAATGAGCCAATAGTTCTTCTTGTTATAATATTTGCATTTGGTTAAAAACTCCATGTCCATAGAACTTTAAATTCTGTCAGTCAGAGTTTTTCCACATTTGGGGACACAAATCTCAGCTATTGCATAGATTTAGGCTATATTGCTTGGTCGACCACTTTGATGGCATACTAAGGCTTAAACCACTGTAATTGGCCTTATGGTTCAATCATTGGGAAAGATACCACCAAAAGGAACATGACCGGAATTTCAAAATGCTATATTGTGATTAGCGAATGCAAAGTTATCAAATGGCCTTTGGATTTGAAATCCAAATATGCCATTTGTTTACCTCGTTGTGTGGGCGAGTTCTTTACTTTAGTGTATGCATTTGCTATATATTTATTGTACACAATAATAAAATATAACTAAAAAAATAGCATAAAATTATAATAAGTATATACTTTACTTGTATATATTTTAGAACTGTGAATAAAAAACATAGTTGTGATCCGCGGAACCCGAGAGCCTTTTGGCGGTGGGCTTGAAGTCTTAATATGTCCTAACTTCCCACTGCGAACCCTGGGCTTTTTAGTGTTGAGGTTGAAACTCTAATATGTCATATATAATTTGTTTACTATTCAATATTTATCTAGTATTCGCCGTATGGATCCAAAATTTGGCAGGTCTGTTAGCAACTTTCCTGCGGACAATTTTCTGTTCATCTTTATTAATATATTGTCTAATACTATACATATATAATTTAAACTTTTTCTTTCGTGAAACACTCTATTTGTCTTTTACGCTTATAAATAAATTATAGGAGTACCAGATGTAACAACCCAATTGGGGTTCCCTTTTTGGGGAAAGAGGCAACAATAGTTTCCAGGCGAGTGCGTGGGCTTGAAGTCTTCTTTCCTTTTTACCCTTGACACTTCACGAAGATCTGAATAGCTTTTTGTTTTCCTTTGAGCAACAGGGAAATACTTTACATTCATTATAACAGATAAGGAAAGGATAATCACGGTGTATCAGTGGGACGATTTGCCTTGAAGTCATTGAACCTTAGTAATATCCTTTTTGAACACGTTTAATACAATATATTAAAGAAATCCATTATATGTTAAGAAATCTGGCTGTAATCTTTTGGCAAATTAACTCTTTAAATTGGCAATATATGTATACATATTTGGGATATTTTGGATTTTTACAATTTACAAATGTCTACATAAACACAAAAACACTTATTACCGATTCTTCAAATATTTTATAAATCTTCTGTATACTACACATATAAAAAAAATTGAGGTCTAAAGCTGTGCACCGAGCTGCGGATGCAGTACCTGATCACATATTTTGTATTATTCAAAAGTTCATTTTTATGATATGTATACAGAATACATAAAAAACCTAAGAGAATGTAGAAAAAATCACATAAGTAAATATTTTAATTTACAATTTTATCTTAGGGGTTGAACTAAAACCATTATTTTTAATCAATAAAATACAATTCAAAATCTCATTGACATATGTATTATAAGATATTAACATAGATTTTGAGCTTTAAAATTACATTACTTGCATTTCTAAAATTCTTCATTATTGTAGATAATGCCGTCCGGTGGATGGAGGCAAGAGAAGGGAAGTATTCAATTTACTTCGCAGCCACAGTCCATGAGTCGACCGAAAGGAAGGGAATCTTCAGGTCCAGGGAAGCATACCTTACCGCTGCCGATAGGAGTACTGACCTAATATCCGTCGATTTCAAAGGGTCTCCAGAAGTAATTCGCTCGCATTAGAGCTTTTAATTCATTATTATTTGAATTTGTCGTCTGTATCGCATCCTTACAATAACTTCACTTTATGACCAACTACTATGTAAATAAACAATGAACACAATTTTTATGCAAATATTAAGCCATGTAGTGAAACATTTATCTTGTATATTTGTAACAAGGATATTTTAAAGATAACTAGAGGCATATATACACTCAGAGAGTGTGTACCTCCGCCGATCCCCACAACATTCCCTTTCAAACATTCTCCCTTTCACACCCCGCCCTTTCTATCTCTAATTATTGTTTCCTCTCTGTTAGCTCATTTTGCATATTAAAAAAGCACTCAGAGACGGGAAGAGGAAGAAGTTTAAGCTACGCACTGGGTTAACATAGCCTGAGCTGATATATGAACAATAATACGTCATGAATATTTTTTTAGCGTTTGTTCTTTCCTACTCCCTGAATAGAGACCCCATTTCATTTAGTATTTTGCTATTTTGCATATTAAAATAGCACTAGAGATGCAAAATTTAATCACTTGTTCCTTTTGGCATTCCAAAACAACTCCACAAAGTTTCATTCGAATCGTTAAGTACTTTTTGAGTTATCCTGCTGACAAACAAACAACAAACCTTCGGCGGAGGTAATAACTATGAGTGAGGGAATCCATAAGTGAAAACCAGAAAAATAAAGTATATTTTTACTATATGTTAAGCCAACAAGATTTTAGGACACAAAAGGCATGTGATTTCTATGGCGGATGGATTCGATTTGTCCAAACAACATATAGATTTTAGTAAATAACATTTTTTTTTCAAAAAAGAAATCGTCATTAGGAACATAACTAAATTATTTTAAGATCATGAGATCAGACAGCGAGGCTTTAAACCTCAGTTTGATAATATATTTAGTTTTGTAAGTGGCTCATATTCTCTTAAGCAGGGAAAATGTGACATAAGCATTTATTACTGGTAGGAAGAAGGAAATAAGCCATTGCTCATAGACGAATAGAAGAATATAAACACATATCACTTATGTGATATGAATATGACCAAAAGATTTGGAAATTCAACTTGAAAATATATATTATAATCAAGTTTTAATAGTTAAGATAAATATATATTTAGTGTCTTAGTATTTATAATTATTACTTTTGTACCTATATATGTACATCATACTTGATTCTGTATGATTTGATATATATTAAATTAAACCGATCACTAAGTTCTACCTTATACTTATTTTCAGGCAAGAATATGGAATTTTGAAACCATTAAGTAAAAAGTCATCAAAATGTAAAAGAATTAAAACTATATTATGATTTATTGGACTTTTTTTAAATTAATTATGTTCATTTTACTATAGAAAAGATAAAGACTCATAGGTAAGCTTCTACCGGCTGATGCCGGATAAGTTCTGATGGGGATGAGGACTATCTACTTGCTAAAACATAGATACATATAATCATAATGTTTACTCATACAAACAAATTATATAACGAAAAGAAGGTAACGATTTAAAAATGTAATTTGAGGAATTTGACGTTTCAAAGTTCATCATAAACTTATATAATTTATGTAATATTGCTCTATTATAACTCCATTCTAAATAATATGAAATAGATGCACATAAAAGCTGTAATTTAAATGTATTAAACCCTAACTGTAATCAATGATGCGTCTTTTATATAAAATTCTTCAGAGCAGTAATGTAAACTAAAATGTTCATTTATGCATTTCCGCAACTGCCCTAAATAGTTTTACTCTGTTTCCTGTATATGGTTTTAGTGTATTTTATTTTTACACTGTATGATTTTTCCACATTATCTAATAAAATATTTTGAAACAAAAAAAAAAGTATTAAACCCTAAAAAAGTTTGCCTATATATAACACATGTGATGGAAATAATAGTTTAGTATTGACGTAACCTTTTACAGTATTATGAAGTTTAAAAAAGTTATAACTTATCATTTATCATGCCTAAAGCATGTCGACAATCATGTACTTAATCCAATGTGCATCCAAATGAAACATACTGTACCTAAATATTCCTTCTTAATATTGTAGGACTGAAGTCAGTTTAGATGCACAAATGCTTCTTCAAATACTAATTAAAAGTATCTTAGGCTCCTCTCTCATTAGTGTTAGTGTACAATACACAAATGCCAATAATACCCCACCTACTTATAATCTTAAATGCTAAAGCACACCTTATTATGATTTTTCAAACAGGACAAGGTCGCCCAAGTTCAATCTTCACAGATCTGCCCAACAACAACGGTAAGATGGCCCCGAGGAACGCCTTCACAATATGGAACACAAGTAATGATCTGAGCGGAGCGTCCTCAAACG
Organism: Caligus rogercresseyi; assembly: GCA_013387185.1. Lineage (NCBI taxonomy): Eukaryota > Metazoa > Arthropoda > Copepoda > Siphonostomatoida > Caligidae > Caligus > Caligus rogercresseyi. Next base: position 887,290 of record CP045904.1, on the reverse strand, counting down.
ATAAGCCTTGCTTAAAATACATGCAGGACAAATCCTCTGTATTTTTCTTTCATAAATAGTGTTTTATAATTGTTATATATTTTATTACATAAGTTTTATCAGTATTTTATATTAAATGTTGTTAGACTAGCTAATCCTAGCTGATTAGTTATTGTATAAATAACTAGAATTAATACATGATTACACACACACACAAGAGTTCCTCCTTTTAATGTCATTGATTAAATTTGCCCTTTAGTCCGTGTTGAAAAAAGTTTTTTTTGGCATATACATATGTACTGTTACCTCATAGCACTGGAATGATATAATTAAATCTAAAGTAAGTGTGAATGGAATATAGCCTTTCTCGGATTAATCCACATTCACCAAAAGGAGTTCATTTTACCGCCTGCTTTTGCACGAATTTTGTTTTTTGTTAAGGTTCATAATTAAAAAGGTCCCAAAAAACATTAATTAAATGGTTCAAAATTAAAGACAAAATATAGTATTTCGTTGGTATATTAGGTGATGAGTATTTCAGGGAATGTTGAATGGAAATTCTTATATTAGGTTGTTCCATAAATAATCAGGTAGGTTAGCTATCTCGAAAAGTTCACAGGCTATCTAATAAAGGTAAGGGTTCGATAAGTGTGTTTTTGCCCTGGAGAAGAAGACCCGTCCTGGACGTCCCCGGGAGACGAGGACAGAGGAGAATGTGGCCCGTGTGAAGCGCCTAGTCGAGGATAACCCCCGGATGACCACTCGACAAGTTGCTGCAGAGGTGTCCCTACCATCTACAACTGTTTTCAGGCTTCTGTCGGAGGATCTAGGGCTCCGAAACCTCCTCAGCGTACTCGTTCCTCACCAGCTCTCTGAAGCCAACAAGACGCAGCGAGTGAAGTGCTGTCAGGACCTCCTGGAACTCTTGCAGGACCACGGGGAGGACTTTCTGGGGTCTCATCTGTTGGTTTAGGACGAGTCCTCGTTCTACTGGGATTCGGAGGAGCGGAGGCAAGTCTGGGTGGAGCCCACGGGGGTCCGGGTTCTCGACCCCCTGTGTGAACAGGAAGACGATGATTCTGATGGGGTTCACCTGCAAACCGAGGCAGTTATCGATCACTGCACTACCTTCCGGGACCACAACCGACCGGAACACCATGATAGAATACCTGAGGACGACTGGGAAGCGCTTTCTCAGCCTGAAAAGGACAAGATCCGGCAGAAAGATTGTCTCCTTATGTGGGACAATGCACATCCCCACACTGCCACCGATACCAGGGAGTTCCTGACCCAGAGGGACGTGGAACCGGTGAAACAGTCACCCTACTCACCCGACCTGAACCTGTGTGACAGGTTCCTGTTCCGGAAGTTGAAGCACCTGCTCCGGGAGGACGATTTTGGGGGCCACGAGGAGGCTACACTCGCCGTTCAGCGGGCGATGAGGAGGGTCAGTGAAGACGAGCTCTACGACCAACTCAGGAAGCTCCGGGGACACTGCCACGACGTCATTGCAGTCGGAGGGGATTATGTGTACTGATTGAGAAGTTTTTTTGTTGATCTGATGAAAATTTTGAGTTTTAATTCGTTGACCTCATTATTTATGGAACAACCTAATATAAGTTGTGTTTAATATATCCTATAATAGGATAAGTAGACAAGTTTAATTTAGATGTAAAAAGTTTATCAGCTATAATTTATAATTATAAAGATCTTGTTTCCATGGCGATGTTAAGATAATACTTTTCTTTAGAGGACAAAACAAAGAGTTTTATTTTTTCTTAATATTTTTATTTTTTATGTTTTTGGTTATTTATTTCATTGTCCAACAAAATATATTTTTTTACATATAATACCTAATACTTTATTTAACATTTGGTATTTAAGTTTGATTACTTACTTTAGTATGTTAAAAGTTTTTGTGGACTTAGGTGGGGATGGCGGCATAAGTTCGTGATCTTTTCAAAGTAGCCTGGGTAGCTAAGCCGGCTGCTAGGAATCATTTCGCCCATTTGAGTCGGCAGCCGTTCTCAAAGACTCGATGGCTATGGCACAAGCGGTCTTTCTGTTGAGGCTAGTTATATCTGATCAGCTGAGCAATCCCTGAATTCTTGTTGACTGTGAACGCTTAATACGAATTGTTCTCCTAGCTACATCATTAACTAGCACTTGCGTTTCATTTACATATTGATCGCCTCCATCAGACCCACCGATATTGATCTGGAGTTGATTGGTGACTGCTGCCCCGTATCCCACTTTGCCCACGATCAGAGCCCTGGACACTGCCTTCAACAAATCCGCTCGTAACAAATGTAAGGCTAACATTTGATAATCTTTGTAAACTGAATTTGCCACTTGTGATTGGGGGGTAGAGCTCAACTTTAAGTCAAATTTCGTGTCAAGTATAAGTATATGAGAAAACGAATAATGAATCCAGTAACTCTTTCCTCGGTCTGGCGTTGTGTTCAAAGATTTAAAATGATTTAAAAATTCATGAAGCTTTGGTGTCCAATGTTTTCAACACCCTCTACATTAATGATATTAGCTTATTTGCTTAGCTCCTTGATCACTGGACCGGAGCTCAATCTGGTATCTGGTATCAAACTGTTAAGAATATCACCTTTATTTATAAATGAAATACATTACATAAAAACATAATGCTCCTCCAAGGACTTTCTTTTTCGGCTATCTTTTCGGCTAGTTCTTACATTTCCATCCTCATTCGGGGGCAGGCCATAGAGATATAAAGATATAGTGAGAGCTGATTCCCCAATTGCAGAGAAACAGCGTTCTGTTGTTTCTGTGTGTTCAAAATAAACAAAGTAATTTGTACTACGTCATCGTAAGCTGATCATATAGATAGATTCTATCTCTATGATCAGCTTACGATGACGTGGTATAATTACTTTATTTATAGTGGGCACACAGAAACAACAGAACGCTGTTTCTCTGCTATTGGGAATCAGCTCTCTATATCTTTATATCTCTATGGGGCAGGCCGATGAGGTGGATAAGAGTTTTTTTCATTTCTTCAACTAACATAGTTGATAAATTAGGAATTATGTAAGCTCTTTTCATTGTAGTAGTTTTTATTTCGTTTATCATGAGCTGCTCACATATATCAGGCGTTCAAACCCGGATGACTGATCTCATCCGTTTTGGTCATTGATTGAGAATATTTAGATCTTCTCAAACTCTAAGTGTGTCCCAAACAAGAATATTGATATCTCTTTTGTTGGTGTGATAAATTAACAGAGCAATGACAAATGTCTGCAGATCTCATACCTTTTTGTTATCTGTATAAATATTGTGGAATGATTTATAATTTTACAATTTACTTTAGGTGAATTATCACCCTTTTGCCATTCTAAAAAATGTTAACTTATATGTAAGAGAATTTCTGACCCCCGACTGAGCCCGCAAGATTAGGGTCTACAAAGTAAAAAAAATATGAAAATGCCTTGTGACAAAAATGAGAAAAAGGAGAACAAGGAAATTGACTGAGTATGAAAGAGCAAGCAAGGTAAATACCCACGACAAAGAGGCTGCTCTAAAAAGGTCCACGAGGAGTTTGTACGCGATGAAATTACTGGACCGGAAAAAGAAAGGAACTTGGAACTCTTAGTCAGTATTTTTACTGAATATTGATTGGAAAATACGAAATTTAAGGTTTTGAATATGCCCTAATTTACAATCGATATTGTCAACTTTAATATCTCAACGCGGCGTGCAATGTCCGAAAGAAAGCAAAGGGACTTGAAGGTTGAACTGAAAATTGAGGGCACACTAAAAATGCAACACAATATGAATAAAATAATACAGCATGACTTTTTTAAATCATTTAAAGAGCATAACATCTTTTTGAAATTGGTGTCTTCAGAGTACATAAATGCTTGGATGAATGATTCATGAGTAACATATAAAGGAAATATTTTGATCCAAAGACATCAATATGTTAACAGCCACTTTTCATTCGTTCATTTTATATTATCAAAGAATCAACACTATTAAGTACAAATTAAATTTTTGTAAGACTTTAAAATATGGACATGCTCATGTTTATTTGTGTAAAAATATACACATATTGTATTGTGTTTTTACAGTTAAATTGGTTGCAATAATATATTACTTCCTTGTTGGGGCTCTGTACAAGTATATTTCAATCTTGACCAATACGTCCCTAAGTGCATTAAAAGGCCTAAGCTGAACACAAATTTACACATATTTAACAACTTCAGGCCTTATGCACATTATATGCAGATGCATTTATAACTCAATGCCCTAAAAACAACTTTTATCCAGTTGGAAAATTATTGAATGTTAATTAAATTATCCTGAATGTACATTACACTAATTCCTTATTCAAAACTCATTTAATTCTTGAATATATTATTTCACAAAATAAATTTTATTTTTTAAATAGTTTCAATTATATGCCAATAGTGTATTTCATATATATATATATATATATATAAAAATCGAAAAGAATTGTTATTTCAACATATTTTTTACTGTCAGAGATTGCACAGGGGTGAAATAAATAGTTGGCCATCGTCCCAGTTATATCTATCACTATTCTTGTCGCTGCAAATGGCGATATCTGATTTGTGTTCTAACTTTTTATCCGGTACAAGCTCGTCAAGACGGCCAACGAGATTTATGTACATAGAATGACACCTGTCATGTTCTCTCTACTTTCAAGAGATGGAGGAAGAACGAGAAAGGCAAGGACAGAGGAGAATGTCCCCCAATGAACAGTCGTGAGGTTGATGCTGAGATTTACCCATAACCCTCTACCGTCACTATTTTCAAATCTATAATGAGCATTTGTATCAACTCGGATGCAATTTATTCAAACCAAATAGACAAATATCAAGAATAAATAAAAAGTGCCTTAATATACAATCTATTTTTCTATCGTCTTTGTTTGATATGTATTGATTTTTATTGATCATGCAATAGTTAATATCCAACAAAGCAATAGTATTAAACAAAAAAATTATTTATATATATTTTAGGTTATTGCACAATATCTAAAATACAGAAAAATATTAGGAATGAAAGTCAATACTTATACATAAAAGTCATTTTTTTGTTATAATACACTAATTTAATAGATATATATTTTTTGCCATATATAAAATAATTTTTAATAAAAAACTGCGAATCTTCTATAAAAATATAAATTATTATCCTTATAAAGGATTTATTTCTTCTAATTTTGTAGAACAATAAAGTACACCTACGTATAGATACAACTCTCATCCCAAGTCTCAATATTGTGTCCATTCTACAGTGCAATGCTTATTTAAAAAGAAATAAACAAGAGAACCTTAGGCAGTGACCATACATATATAAGAGGACCTCTTTGTTAGGTGATAGCTATGAAATAAGTGAAAAATATCTTCAGTATTAATACATTTACTATAGTCTCAACACAAATTTATTATAGCAATAAAATTAAATCCTGCCTCCAAGACATTAAAACAAGTAGCTGTTGTACTCAACAAGGAGCTATAGTTTCTGGGATGTCTTTTGAAAGTATTAGGTTTATTTGGCCTATAAGCGGGAGGGGGGGGGGGGGGGGTGTTTAACAAGTCAACCGTATATATTGCCACGCCCAGTATTGACAAAATAGTAACTAAGTGACTGGGGACATATTTGATGTTGTCTTGATGCCTGAGATGAGGAGGAGGAATTTTCCACGTTTCATTATTATCTTTAACGAATGACAGTTCTTTAATATTTATACTGCCAAAATTTAATTTGGAAATGTATTTATATATTTTGAATACTTAGAATATATATAACTTTTCATTATAATAACATGAATGTTCTCTCTACCCATGGAGCAGTGTGAATCAATGTTAATATAGATTGGTTGATTAAATGAAAATACATAGGTATTTTATGGATTTGATTTCTTCTTAGTCATTATTTGCTTTACAAAGTCAGAAAAAACAATAACTGAAATTTGTTGATGCACTCCCTATACTGAAAAACATGTTTTTCCTCGATGTAAAGGTAATTTCATAATATAGATGTATTAAAAACTTTTCAAATCCCCAACGTAATGCTGTTTATGTCTGAAAGCTTAAAATAGTTTTTTTCAATAAAAAATTAGAACGAGATTTATGAGTGAATGATATTAAATAAATTATCAATGACGGCCGCATTCCTGCATAAGTTTGTGTATATTTATTAATAAAAAATAACTTAATGAACATTTGTTTGCTGTTTGTTTAGCTCCTAGATTGGACCCACCTCACCGGAACCTAATCCGGTATCAGCCGGTAGTGAACCTATCTAGGAGCTTTCTTATTATTACAAATTAATTTATCAAATTTAAACATTTAAATGCCTTAAAAATAAATCCTCGAAGGCTAAACGTCCCTCCCCGATCACTCCCTCAGGGATATAATTTTTTGCCTTGCCGACGAACAATCAAAGATAACATGGTACGGAATTTCTTCTTCTTACTCGCAGAGTCGGCAAATGGGCTTATGACCTTTCCCATCTTGTAGAGATGCCTGTTCAGGCCAATATGTCCACTGATATTCCAACGATGACGCAGATTTGAGCTCGTTTTTATTTAAAAATCTTACTTCCGATATAGGGATTTGGTATGAAGAGTTTAGACTGGCGGCAAGTGTTCATCGCACGCCATGCAGTCCTCCATTCGTTCAAGGTTGCTTGTCTGAGGGCATTTTTTGTTTGTCGCATGGATATAGGCACAGGAAGCAGGCGTGCCCTCCTAGCACCTTCTTTAGCCAAAGCGTCGGCATACTCGTTTCCAGATTGTTGTTGTGTCCCTTTATCCATCCGACCGTGATTTGCATGTAGATCTGTTTAGAGAGTTTTGCAAGGGATAATTTCAGCTGATGCGAGTTCACCTGGCCTCATGTCCAGACGGTTGATGGTGGTAGGCTGTCAGATAATATTAATAATCTTTTCCCCTCGACTTTTTCTCCTTGGAGATTACTGGAGAGATTTCTTATGGCCTCCACCTCGGCTTGGTAGACTGTGTTTATTGCCTTGAGCCTCAAGGTCCTTTGGTAAAGAACCATATCGCCTCTCGTCAGAGCCCATCCAGCACCAGTCTGACCATCGATTTTAGACCCGTCGGTGTAACCTACGAGATCAAAGTCATGGATGCACCATACGTGTTTGACTTCGTAGCCCAGAGTTTCAGACCAGAAAGGTACAGAAGGAGGAGGAGTTGGGATATCATGACTTTATATATTTGTTAAGATATTGTTGGTTCCTCTACTCAAATGGTCGAACCATTTCAATGGGTAGTCAATTTTAGTCTGAATTATGACCAGGCATGCACGCTCCATTATATAAAGATGTAGAGGGATTAACCCACAGAGGACCTCCATTGTGGCCGTTGGTGAGGACCTCATTGACCCGTAATACTCATGAGACCAAGCCGTTGTAGTTTGCTGAGCTCTCTTTTTAATTATAACTCGTCATAAGTTTTTTATACAAAAACAATAGCGCCAACTCACAATAGACCTTAAGTACGCTACGTAGATCCATCTAGACTGAGTGGGCTAGTCCCCAATCTGATCTAACAAAACTTTTAGGGCAAAAAGGTTCCTTTTGCCTTGGAAATGGAATATTCTTAGAGCTTTTACCACTTTAAGTTATCATCATATTTAAGCCGAGATGCTTAAACGTTCGCACCTTTCGATTTCTGTTCTAGACAGGTGTAGGTAATGAATATTTATTAGTTAAAATGATTTGGTCATTTCAGGTTAGTTAAGTCGAAGGCTGCTTCATTGAATGCATAAATTTTGAAACTACTATTGTCGCGTCACTCGGCGCCAAGTTATTAAGGCCCTTCATTAAGGTATATAAAGTTCAAGTATATCCATATTGCCAAGGACCTGACTTTTCACTTGCCGGTGGTTTAATGACATCACATCGGTGAGAGGCAATATATAATAATAGTAATATCTTCTTCTCGATCAAATCTATTGACGCAATAGATTTTGATGACGTGAAAATTAATAAAAATATTACTGACGTTTTACTATCCATTAAAAAACATGAGGTAAACATACTTTGTATTCTATATACATTGATTTGAAAGAAACATATACAATTTTAAAAGGTTTCTGCTTTTTATGATTCGCTGCACCTATACATACATCAGCCTCAATAGGCATGTTACAAAATATTGGAGACTTGGCTTCGCCAATGGCCTATGACACTAGTGAAATGGCTCTGTCTGTACCCTTTTTGTAGAGCAAAAGGTCCCTGTCGCTCTGATTACTAAGTATACTAAAATATATAATTTA
>CP045904.1:867956-878908 GCA_013387185.1 Caligus rogercresseyi | reverse complement strand
CTCAATCCCAATAGTCCCATAGGATTTCTTGGAGTTCCGACCTTGGAACCCCCTGAGTGAAGATTCTCATATTATTGAGTGCCCTTTTTGTGCAGAAAGTGATAAAATACCAGAGCTCCACCCAAAGCTCTACTTATATCGTAGAAATTGATGATGAACTGTCGTATAGTCGGCCTAATTTTCTATATTAGAGGTCGACCACATGAGGTGTTTTTTTCGCGCCAAATCAAAGCTATAATGCATATTTTACAGGTAACAGCTTGATAGCATCTCAATATATTTTTCTATCGTTTAGTCCGATAATATATAAACTGTGCCTTTAAAATTCTATGAGATTATAAGTATGAAAATGATATTAAAAAATAATATTTTTTGTTTGTAGAAATTGATTATTCAGTTTATTCAATTTTATATACGTAAATAATGAATCCCTTTGATTATGTTTATAAAGTGTTTGATCTGGAGTCATTCCTCATACATTGAGCAAATTGATCAAATACATTAATTGAATTGTGAGGGATTGGAATGTCCTTGGGGTATCTCCAAGGCAATATAATAAAAGTGATTTCTTTTTCATAAACTAACCGTCAAATCTCTGAGGTCCCAATAGAATTTGTCACCTGATTGGAATAGTTCTTTTATTGAAACTATTTCAGGACCAAACTGTACTTTGATGGACATAAACTTATAAATACATAAACTTCCAACTCACATAGGAGTCCAATGTTTATGTTTGTTATGATAGATGTGTTTTATTTACAGCTTTCCCCCTCAAGACTAAGATATTTTTCATTGTTAAGATGATTGTATTACTGTGAATAATTATAAAGGGTGAATTTCTTTTTAAAATATATTGATTTGGACATTTTAATCTGCAACGCATATAATATCCTATCTGCTTTGGCTAATCAGTCTAAAGTTATATCTTATATAACACTGAATAACAAATTTCAATTTTTTTACTGAGATGTGAAAATAGTTAAGACTACTTGGGTACGCTGATTTCAAAAATCAAAACCGTTTTGCTGTATCAGTTCAGGATTTTCAGTTACAGAAATATTCCATTGCCTAGAAGGTCAGGATTTCCATGAAATTTACAAAAATTCATTTATTACACTGGGGAACAGTGAAAAAGTTTATTGGGATATATCAACTGATTTGAATACCAACTGGGTCCTGATAACTAATTAAACCATTTTGCTCAATCAGGTCAAACAAAATTGAAATTTTGAGTTTTTATTTTTCGATTTTCAACCTTTTAGACAAAATCACAACTTTTTTGTTTATTGAGCTACAAAAGTGGTATGGGTGTTTTTGGAAATGGCATGGTCCTATTAGTGGGGCGGACTAAGTTTAAGTTGAAAAAATATCATAGACTAGGTTTTATGGATTGAAATAAGCGAAATAAAATTTTATGTAAGCATTTATTTTTCCTTAGAATGAATCTTGAAAAAAATCTCATAATAACTGTGTAAATCAATATTTGAGAAAGAATATTTTAAGTTAAATACTGAGTAAAGTTATTACACAAACAAACCAAAAAAAATAAGAAGTAATATCACCTTTGCCATGTTTTGTCCGATCTCAAACAGATCCTGGCGAGTTCACCTACTCGAGCCACGCACTCATATCCTTTTCGTGCCATCAAACCGAGGAAAATATCCGCTATCTTCATGCCGTGATAGCTTGTGTCGTACTCTTAGGCATAATAAAACTCTGGACTTGTTATTTGTTATAACCTTAAATAACTATATTCGCACTGATTCATAAAGGCGCCAAATTAATCTTGACTATCCTAATTTGCAGCACAAAAGAATATCTTTAGAGAGAAGTTTTATACTGCTAGTAATTAACATTCCATGCATTTTCATTTGAATATGTTTTTTGTATAGTAAGAAATTAAAAATCTTAAAAATAATTTTTGTTTTAATTAAGAAGGTGTAATATAAATAAATTTATACTGAAAAATATGCAAATTTGGTCATTTACCAAAATAAATGTAATTTTTTTGGCCTATTGATTATTTTTTCATCTTAAACTAGTCTCCGCCCCCACTAATATGACCATGCCATTTCCAAAACACCCATACCACTTTGTAGCTCAATAAACAAAAAAGTTGTGATTTTGTCTACAGGTTGAAAATCGAAAAACAAAAACTCAAAATTTCAAAAGTTATGACCTGATTGAGCAAAATGTTTTTAATTTTAGTTATCAGGACCCATTTGGTAGTTCAAATCAGTTGATAATCCCAATAACCTTTTTCACTGTTCCGCCAGTGTAAACTGATTTTTGTAAATTCATGGAAATCCTGCCTTCTAGGCGATGGGAAATATTTCTGTAACTGAAAATCCTTGACGTGATACGCAAAACGGTTTTGATTTTTGAAATCTGCGTACCCAAATTAGTCTAAACCATTTTTTCACATCTCCATAAAAAAACCTTTGTTGGTCCTGTAATCATCTCAAGTTATATCTATATCATATCTACTTATTCCTCAGTCTTGATTATTTCATATTGCCAGGATTTGAAATGTCTGGCATATCTATTTTCTTGTTAATAACCATGCTTCAACTTAAGTTTTCTTTTAATTCTCGACTTTCCTCCGCAGCCTCCAAGTTTCATTATTTTTTTTTCCTTATCCATGTGCTTTAAGTTCCAGCACTTTGACTCCACCTCGATGGTCAATGGACCACCCTGGGCGTTCTCTGGGTGGCCCTGTGAATAATATATGGGACCAAATTGTGATTATTTGCAATCATGCTGCAGTGATAAGCCTAGTTAATTGTATCACCTCACTGCTGTAGATCCCTGTTTACCTGGGAGGTATCTTCATGGGTGGCATCAGGACGTCGAATGGGTATCCTCAGATCCCCTTCCCGACTATGGAATCGTCCAACTTTTCTTCTAAACGTATATCTTACTACCTAGGAAAATAATAGATAAATAAAAACCACTTTTAATTGTTCATAATTATTTTTCTTGTATTCCTAACACATCTTAAGTCTTGTGTATTGTAGATTCTAAGGGATTTCCTCCAATTATAGTTGAGACTGATGCTCTTTGGCTCCGGTGAAGCTGTTTATATCTCTCAAAATCTTTTAACTCACTTAACTCCTGTTTAAATTCGGCATCCCTGTTGATGTTAGATTCATTATTTCTTATGATAAAAAATATGATTGAATATTAGCTCATGCTTGAAAAATAAAACCCACCAGGCTAAAATAACTTAATAATATTTGAGTAAAGACGGATTCAGTTGCCAAGGATCAAGAGACATAGGCATCAAATTAAGAATTAACTAGGAATTATCAAGCTGTTTGGTTTTAATATGAAAAAGTAAAGGTTCACTCTTCGATGGTTGTTTTTAGGGAACCCTTTGTCTAGGGTTTTGTTTTATTGGCAGGGATTTCCAGAAACGATGCATGTCAATTGCACACATCTCCAAAAGAAGATTTAAAAAAGTTCATATCAACTCTAGAAAGGATATTCAACTTTTTCAGGAAAAAAGGGCTTTCATGCAGAATAATAAACTGTTGACGTTGATGAAGTGCCGCAATTGAATGAATATTTATTTGTATAATCATATACTCGCAATCAATTTACTATAAATGAGGTTGCCTTGTGCAATTTAAAGGAGATGAGGAACATGCCTGGGTATAAATAATGCATTATGAGAATGAAGACGAAAAAATATGATTTTTTTATTTTCGTCAGAAATAGATAAATGAAAATCAATAAACTTCAATTAGAAAGCTCTATAAATAAATAAACATGTGCCACATGGTGTGTTTCTAGGTTATAAGAATGTTACATAAAGAAATGAGGATGTCTTTTAAAATGCTCTGTTTGACCACAAGATGTCGCGATATATATATATATATATATATATATATAATACCGGATACCCAGCCCGGGTCCCGGCTGTTTTTTGAGCGTCCCGGCCCGGTGTTTTTAGACACCGGCCAGGACTTAAATATTTTCTTTCGTTTGTCATTCATAAAGTGAAATTCTTTCTAAAATAAAACTTTGTCACTTTTTTTTGGAAATTCTTTCCTAAAAAAAAGTCGTCACATATTTTATTTTTTCGGAAATTCTTTAAAAAAACGTTGTCACTTCAGAATGTCGAAGGAACGAAAATATATATTAAGTCCCGGCCCAGTTTTGGCCCGGCCCGGGTCCTGGCGAAAAAAGGTGTCCTGGTCGTTTCCTGATATATATATATATATATATATATATAGTATAGGGGTATTATATGAAAATAATATTGAGATATCAAACTTTCACCCCCACGAAATTTGCGTCATAAGAAACTAAATGATCGTACAAAAATGGATTTTGGTTTGATAATGAATACATTGATCATGTATCACCCAAAAGTGGCAAAGCGGAAGATCAAGCAAATAAATACTTTCAGTAATCGAAGAACATCAAAGCCAATATACTTTGGTCGCTGTTGTGTGTGACGGATCCAACACCAATGTCGGAATATGGTGAGGAGTAATAAAAAGACTGGAGTTATCTGATCTTGATTAATGAGCAATGCATGCCTTTGGTCGGAGTTCAACATAGAGGGTCATTAAGGGATATGATGATCTCGCCCAGTGCTTCAAGGACTGAAACACTCTTCCAAGGATTTCTCATGATAAATAAAATGCCTGCTAAAGAGATGATTTTTGATAAAATCAAGCATTACTTGATCAAAAGATAAAGCAAAACTACCGAGGCCGAGACAGACTTAGAGGAATGCCATAACTCTTGTGCAGTTTCTCCATACCACATCGGAGAGATTATGCGGAGATAGAGAGCAAAACAATTTCTGACACAAATATTACTTCTCTCTCATTGAGATCCAGATCACCCTTTTCGAGACTATACAGTATTGGAACGAATTGCCTATTCTCCTCTGAATAGATCTGCTGGGTAACTCCATTAGAGCAACTCGAATGAAGAGGCGTAGAGCTGAAAGAGCTTTAGTTATCCTCCATATGTCTCTCGAAGGTGTCTATAGAGGACGGGGTCAAGAATGGTGTATATACCCTAACTTTTCGACCCATATAATCTATCCTTAAAAGGTTCTTATATATGGAAAGAAGATGGATTTGCTTAGGGCTGACGAAGACAGCATACGACTAATATAATTGCTTTAGTTGTTTTATTATCTTTTATAAACAAAATAACTTTAAAAAAATGAAAAAAAACTGTTAACTCAACCGAAATATTATATTATGTCATTTTATCAATGAAGAAAATGAAAAAAGTCTTGTGTCCTTAATTTTATCAAGTCTTTGTATACTGACATGAAAATATTTATTTTTTCAAATGTGACTTACGTATATTACATATCATTTAAATAGTGACAGAAATAAAGAGTGTAAATTTTATATTAAAGTATTTTGATTGTTGTGTATTTTCTGTAAACTTTATTCAAAATGAGAAAATTAGTTTTCCTTTATTGGTGAAGAAAATTAATGAATGATCAAGTACCTAACACTTCAAGCGGGGGGCTGTATCTGTTTGGATATGTGGGTTTATTAAAAAAATATATGTATATTAAAATTCTAACTTTTCGTCAATTGTAACTCACTAGCTAGGTGTAAATATAGAGCCCAATTCGAAGTAATCCAGTTGTATATATACCAAATATATAATAATAGGAGCCATGTGAACGGAATGAAAAATCGTACAGCGTTTTGCAGAACGATTGTCTTTGAACGTACTATAAAATTTACTTTTAGAGTTCCGTTTCACTATTTGTTGTCACAATCATAAGAATATAGGTTATCATTTCCTCAACATCTCCAATAAATAGCAGGCATTTATTATGTTTAGTAATTGACGATGACTCTATTAGATTTTTTTTTCTCTTCAGCAAGGTCTTTAATTCATTTTTTAATATATACGACGTACACAATATACAGATATATATTAACAAAATTAAAAGAGGAAAATTGTGCCGTGTTGAAACAAGCATAAATAAACATTGTAGTTTAAAATTATTTCCCTCTTTAAGACCTTAAAAACAGCAAATTACATGGAACATATAAAAAGAATACTAAAACAAAACATAAAATCACAGTAAACAGACAAAACGTAATATTATAGCAAAACAGAGATTTTTTTAAAGATACACTAAAACAAAAGACAATCAATGGTTTTTGGAGTTCTTAAGCTTTTTGAACTTTGAGATGATTCTGACGAGGACTCCAGCAAGACGAGGTGAAGATGAGGGGAAATATCTCACTACGTCGGATCCATAGTTCCAAGTATGACCATTGGTATTTGGAATTTTCAGTGACAGAGCAGAGTATCTTGCTGCAGCAGATATCATAATTGCTCTAAGGTCTTTTGCATCGACAAATTTCTCTTGAGTTAGGAGTTGGGCAACAAGTGCCTTGCAGTTCTGAAGAGCTGCACCAATGGCTTTAGTTTCATCATGATCTAGTTTTCCTCTGGAAGGAATGCCGAAAAGAATATGTCCCTTTAAGTCCTCGTGCTTAAAGCCGGTTATGTAAGCTTCATTGAGCTCGATAAACTCCTTGATAATTTTTAGGGAAGGGCAGTCACAAAAAGTCACATGATAAATGTCATTGAAAAGTTTGCCACAATCCTTACAATGTTGGTTGAACTTAATTAACATCGACGATATTGAAGTTGAGCAGTAAATTTATGCCAGACCTGAACACTCATCAGTGAACGCAAAATTTCATTTCCCATTCACATGACAAATCAAGCACCTCCATATGTTCTCTAACAATCGACCTAGCATCTTTGGATTTTGGAGATCTATCAGAGAATTTTAAATACCAGGGAGTCAATGGAATATACGCATTAGCAGAACTACGTAAAGGAAAGTAGAAGCTCCCTGTTTTGAAGACAGATTCCTCTCGTATGTCGCAGAAGCGTAGGGTATTTTCTTGTAGTGCAATACTTTCCAGCTGGTTGGGTCCATAAAACAAATTCTTAAAAAACGGTATTCGATCGTATTTTTGACGAACAATGTCAATTGTGGTGCTAGAGTCAAACATCGGTGGTCTGATCCATAACACTCTCTGTAGCGCTGCCCATTCCTTTGAGTATCTAGCAATTGAGTCATTTGATAAATCAGTCCCGAACATAAGTTCCTTGAAGATGCTGGAATTTGATATTTCATTCCTCCACTCAATCTGTGGCTTAGAGTTAATATCAATAAAAACTCGTTGAAAAACTTTGGGTTAAATATTTTGTAGTAAAGCAAGTCCTCCTCCCAATTCGGGCCTCCTTCTCTTCAGAGTTGGAACATATTTTTGTAAAAAAGCTTTGTTAGCCATTTTTCCTCTTCTAGTATGAGACGTTCTCCTATAGTAGGTAAAGCAGTGGCCGTATATAAAATTTGTGGAATCAGTTTAAAATTATATAAGTCTATACGCTTTTGTAAGTTAAAACCTCGCCATGCTTGAGTCCATCTGAGAGCTTGTGTGTTAAGTCTTTCGAAGTTTGACAGGATGGTTGATTGCTATCCCAATCGATCCCAAGGATCTTAATAGACTTTACCACTCTACATCCACCGATAAACAAATCAGAGGACGGGTGCCAATGTCAATGGGAAGAATAGCCGACTTCTTGATGTTGGTGTTTAGACCTGATTTGATGGAAAACTTTTTGAAAAAGGCAAGCACGACTTCTATACGTTTAGTAAGTTGTTTCTCTGAGCTAGCTTCTACCATCAACGTTATGTCATCTGCATAAAGGTCTATGAGATGTTTTTGATTGCCTAATAAAACACCGAATCCACCATACTTCCTCTTCACCATTATATTCAGTTGTTCCATTGCAGAAACAAACAATAAGGGAGAAACAGGACATCCTTGTCTACAACTCTTGCTTAATGTTATAGGATCACTCTGAAGAGTGTCAATAATGATCCTTGAAGTGCCATTATATAGAAGTGCCCTTATTATTTTGAAAAAACGTCACGGAAGATATTTTTAATGGCCTGAAGGATAAAACTGTGCTTTATTGTGTCGAATGCCTTTGTAAAGTCAACTGCTATAATTGCTCCAATTTTCCTCGCGTGTTGTTGATCTTATGGCGGCACTGATGTTACGTGAAATATCTGCTATATTCCGATTCTTCAAAAAGCCCTTATGTTGTAGCCCCAACATTTTGTTTAGTATCGGCTCCATTTGTTTGGCTAAAATTCCTGCTAATATGCGGTTACGACTCATTGAGAATAGTTAAAGGTCTCCAGTGACTCGTTGAAGTCCCGTTTCCTTTTTTAGGAATGAGCGAAATCCGGCCAATTGTTAGAGCTTTAGGAAGTGCTCCCCTTTTTTCCATTTCTTGTCCGAATTTAAGAAGGTATGGTGAAATCTCTTTGGCGCATAAAGTAAAAAAATTCCCTTTTATGTTGTCAGGACTACTAGCTTTGTTATCCTTATAAATTTTTCGATGTGATTAAGAATATTGTTCAATGTAAACACCGTAGCTGTGAGAGACTTTTTAGGACGAGGAAATCCAATTCTATTACCACCTAGCACCTCGTGGTACATATTATGAAAGGTTCGAATAATTGCTTTGGGATGGGAAAGTGTGTTTCCTTCTGAAATTATTACATCGATTCTTTTCGACAAAAAATCATCCTTAATTCCGAGGTTTTTCATTCTTTGGAGAGGTCAACGTTCATTTTTTTCTTGTTTCCCATCTCTTCCTCCGCAATTTCATTCATTCCATATGCTTGGATTGAATCTCTCATTAAGCTTTTCACAAAAAGGGACCCTCCTCCATGATAGCCTCAACATCTCGGTCTATCTTTCCCATCTTTCCCTTGCGGCTCAAATAGCAAATAACTGTTTCCTTGATGCATGAATTTAGTTTATTTAACAGTTTGTTGCTTGAAGATTTGACGTTATAACTAATTAAGAGCTGCTTTTTTTTAATTTTCTTTCGAACTCCTTGTCTTGTATAAGCCAATTGGGGATCCTAAAGGGTTTAAAAGAGGGCGTACGGAACTCTACGACAACCATATGGTGATCGGAAGACGGTTCAAATTTATAGAATGCTCATTTACAAAAGTAGATTAAATCTGAGGACATAAGTGCATGATCTATCCTTGAAGAATGCTTTCCGTTTCTCCACGAATATAAATGCTCCCTATCATTATATTTCTTCATTATATCCACCAATCCATTTGGCCAATAACCATATTTAAGCTATTTTTGTTAGGGGACTATTCTTTTCTAAGTCGACGTTTAAGTCTCCTATAAACTATCAGAGGTAGTGGGTCATCATAGCAATACTTCAATATGGACAAAACGAAGTCGTGAGATTTCTGTTGGGACCGTAGGCATTTAAGACATTGAAGGAATATTGGGTGATTGAGTTTGCACTCGTATCTTGTGCCAATCACTTCCATATGAATATTCGCTGACACCTCAGAATTTGCCACAGACTTGGACACCATTGTGATCACAATTCGTAAGGATGAAGATACCTGTGAAAAATACAGTGAACTTTAGAGGAAGACAATAAGGGCATGAGTTTTGAACAGAGGAAGAGACAAATGATTTATATCTTGCAAGCAAATTATGTCAGGCTGAAAATATAAAATTCTTTTCATCATTGCATGCCTCGTTCTTCTATCTTTGCTCCCCTATGTTTAAGGAGACAATTTTCTTTATGCCGAAGTGTTTATCGGAATCCTTCATATTGGAGTATTTTTTTCCTCCAACAACATTACTGCAATAGCTTCTGTTGTTTAAGAGGAGCCTTTTCTTTGCCAGGAGAGCCGTCAGGCTTATTCCTTTGCTAGAAGATTGAATCTTGTTCTTCGCGGAATTATTTTTGTTATGTCGATGTGAGAGTTATGCAATTTTTTCGTACATTATCAATATTGGCGTTACTTCCCCCTGAACTGTCTTCGACAGATCTTGCGTTTTCTATATTTGTAGTGGTTACTCATGTTCGTAATAGACCTCTCTTTTGGTTTCCCTTCCTCGACTTCAGTCACACTATCTTCTTCATCGTTATCTCCACAGCTCAATTCAGTTGCCTCCAAAGAGGTAGAGGTATCTTCGTCATTATAGCCAAAGGGCTTGAGGCTCATGACAATAATTGTAGTCACTGAAACTAAGGTTGAGCTTTTTTTACTCTGATTCTCCGCTATTATTTCCTGAGCAGGCTTTGCTTGAAGCGCTCTACGTAATCAGCCCATCTCACATATTGATTTGTACAGTCTCGAGCAAAGTGACCTGATTCGTAGCATTTAGGCACATGTAATGGATTGACCATTGTAACTAACGCGTGTTTTATGGCCTTTAAAGCTAAAAATCCAGGAATTTCCCGTTCAGGTACAACGCTTAGGCATTAGTTACCATTTTTGATACCTTCAATTTGCCCTCGTAAAGACATTTCCTTAGCAGGAGTATAATTTTACCAAAGCTTTGAAATATGGTATTCACTCATCCGGCTTCACATCTTCGTGTGGAGAGTGTACGGTAATTTTCTTTTCAAAAACTATGGGGTTGCCATTCTCATCCTTCCTTGAGCTTTCAGTCCTCTCACGGCTCCCTGATTCCTTCGTCTCTACACTTGCATCTCTGAACAAATGTATCTTCAGATGTGCAAAAAGAGACACTGATATATATTTCTTTTTTCATACAATCACAATAATAGCTGTGACGGGAAAGGTGTGAATTCCTTGAAGATAGTTAGGGTCTAACTTAAGGGTTTCAAAGATCAGGCTCTCAATTTCTAGGTTTGTAGGCTCTTAGGCATATGATTGCCTTTTGATAATGTCAATCATGATGACCTTACTTTAACGGCCTTTGTTGCCAAATTCTTTTTCAAGGCATTTAAATATTGTCTCCTCTCCACTTGAAGATTCATTCATACTCAATCCTCGGGACTTTTAGGTATGAAGTAATCACCAAGCCTCTCTTTATTTTGAGAAGATTTGAACTCTTCTTTTCCTTTTC
>CP045904.1:857210-867856 GCA_013387185.1 Caligus rogercresseyi | reverse complement strand
AAAGACTTTTAAATCGGTGAAAATTAATCGAATAAAGAAAGTATTATAGATAATTTTTTCTTCATAGTATTTACATACTTTTCACTACATTATACTTATTTGGTTATAATTCAAAATCCGGTTGGTTCCGTAATTTCATA
This sequence comes from Caligus rogercresseyi, assembly GCA_013387185.1. Classification (NCBI taxonomy): domain Eukaryota; kingdom Metazoa; phylum Arthropoda; class Copepoda; order Siphonostomatoida; family Caligidae; genus Caligus; species Caligus rogercresseyi. Next base: position 867,716 of record CP045904.1, on the reverse strand, counting down.
TTTTTTCTTCAACTTAAATGCCCGAATACCTCAACCAATTTGCCCGAATTTGAGAAACCACCCGAATTTTGAGGGGGCAGTTGCCCCCTGTCTCCTACGCCTATGTATTTATAGTCCTTTTAAAATACACTTTGTTTGTAAATTGCATTTATCAGTGTTTATGTACTATATATATATATATATATATATATCTATATAAAGAGAGAAAGAGACTTGGTGTCTAGAAGCGTGTTCTTGATTTGGGTCGAATATCAGAAGTCAGTCGTCGAAGAAGATATTTTAAATCAAGAACAGCGTATCTACAGTTACGCAGCTGATAATGAACTAATAATGTGTAAAGTATCTCCTGTTGTGATCTTCCTAAATTAGCAGTCTTCTATTTTAATATAAAATTAATCTGCGTAATAAAAAAGAGGAACCCCTGCAAATTAATTATCCAGTCACACGTCATTGTATGTTTACCTTTTGTTACTTCTGTCTTTTTTATTCCTTAAAACTTGATATTTTGACTTTGATGTATCTTTCTATTCATTGTTGTTTCCCTTCAAGAATATATATATATATATATATTTCGTCTTAAGAGGAGATACAAGATGGCGCCTATTAGTTACTAACTTGGTCGTTGCTCTCTCCTTCTTTTATCCAGTTATTAGTTTGGTCGATGGGTAAAATACGTTTTGGGAGAGCTTATGCCTTACCTCATACAGCCCCAATTATCAGCACACTAATATTAACTTTGGTGGTGTAGTACTTTGTCAAGAGAAAATATATTCACTACATAGTAAATAATATTTATTACATACTTAAAAAATAAAACTTTTTATTTACTTTAGATTGGGCTCTTAGAAGCCCCTTAATATAATTTAATGTGCAAAAGTTTTATAATCTGTCAGCACTTACATATACTACGTTTTGTGAATCATTTAGCTTGTTTATACATACATATATGAGTTCCTATTTAGGTCAAGAAGTATCATATTTTTTGCCAAGACTTGAAATTGCATTTTTAGAGAATGACGAATACAATTAAAAATACAAGAAAGAAGTTAATTACTTGCAATCTTATGTTCCATTCTTGTTCAAATTGTGACCCTTTGTAGAAAAACAACTTTTTTATCGTCTACTAAGGTTGTATCAAGTGTTCTTGATTAATTATTATTTGTAACTTCTACTCTGTTTTTATTATGAACTTAATATTATAAATATTTACTCAAAGGGGTTAATATATAATATATGAATAACCATTTAAACATTTGGCTCTGTTAAATCTTTAATTAACTTGTGAATTAAATTATATACATATATTATGTGGTGGTCCAGCCAGAATCCATGTTTAAATGGATTTTTGTAAAAATAAGTTACCATCACTATGATATAGTTGGTAAAATTATCCTTCGTTTGTATTACTAAAATATTTGTATTAGTTGAATACAGGCTCCGATAATAATTAATTATGCCCAAAAATCCCGTCCACGTTTTTTAAATTAAAGCATACGGTATCATTGCTTCTGCGAAGAAGAAAGAAAAAAATTAAGTAAATCAAAAGAAAGGGGAGGGGGGGGGGAATTGAGAAAAACGACGCCTGGCAAACGATGATCTAACCTCAGGCCGCTCATAAAGAGGAACACTATCTTCTGAGATCCCTCCGGAAATTTGAAACCATGTTCGCCTTATCTCAAGCTACTCTCTTGGATCTCCACGAGATCTCTTAGTCCAGAGAGAGAGGCTCATCTCATCAGAGAGAAGAGTTCCACATTTATAAAAGTGTCGTTCACACAAAGATTCATTGGCCGAATATCGCATTAAACGACCCTCTAAATCCAAAACTTAAGCACTAATAGGGCTCTAAAAGTATCCATTCGCCTCGTAAACTGAGTATTTTAGGCCTAACATGCATTGAGCATTCTACGTCATCATAAATATAAAATGTAAAAACAAAAAATAAACTTGATACGACATATAAATAAGCTGACAATGATATACTTTTATTTTTTCTTATATAAATTATTTGTGGAGTGAGAAAAAACACATGTTATATGTTGTTATGAGAAAAACATTGAACTAAGGAAAAAAAATGATAAAAACAAATATTTTATCCAATAAATTCTTAAATAAATAACGATATATATATAGTATGAGTCTTCATATTCATAATGTGTGAACCCCTCAATAACCCCCACTCATTATTCCCCTTAAAAACAATAATTATATATCTCTTTGCATTTGTGCAACATTTATACAATTGAGGAGGGGTTTATATTATGTGTTGATAGGTTGATGCAGAAGAAACAAGGTTTGTATGACAACTTCCTTAGTAGTTTAAGGGTTTTTTGCGAAACATAAACAATTGTTGTGTTTGACGAATTTAATTACTTTAAACTATGCTTCACAAATAACTGAGATGTTTATTTATATATCCTAAATACGAAAAAGAGCTTCATCACGCTTGCAAGGACCTGTGTGTCTAAAAGGAGGCAATTCATGAGCAATTCAATTATGTTTATAAATAAAGTTTGAAAGGAGTTCTTAAATAGCACACAGTCGTTGAAAAAACGTGTTTAAGATATTGTCTTAATCTACATTTTTTTGTTTGTTACGGAGAATAATCAATGAATGGATGAGCAAAATTGGCATTTAGAGAAGTTCAACCTTTCACGAAGATTTACGAATCCTTACAAATGGGATATTACATTTGACAAATATCTAGAAGCAATCATTTAAAGGGTGTCGTTTTAGGAATATCACATTTATATATATATTATATAGTGTACATGAGTTTTTAATGATTTTATACATTGTATTTTTTATATATTATAATAAAATGTGAGATCGCCAAGTCTACAGTTGTGGTGTCTTACAGACTATATCATAAAAACATACAAATTATCAATACTATTTCTTAACGTTCCTACAATCTTATTAGTTCACCGTCTCAGCTCTAGAATATTTAAGTACTTGGATTAAATAATTTTCATCTAAAGTGTTTTTATTCGACTATTCTGCAATACCATTTGCAAAGAAATTTTGTGAAATAGACTTTAAGTAACTAGAAAGTCTCATGGAATAATATATATATATATTGCCATTGATTCGATAAAAGGGAAATTCCGTCAATAGAATTTGAAGGAAGGCAAAAAAAAATTGTTTTATACATTTTATTGACATTCAAAATGATTACGCGACTTGCATATTGACACTAACAAAAGACCTAAAAGCATATTCAAATTTCAGCACCCTTGAATTTTGGTGTTCACAGCAAGGTCGTATTTCTATCCAATTTCCCTTGTCCTTTATTATTCATATATCAGGCCAATGTCATATATGCATAAGACAAATATGTTAAAAAAAAAGCTTTTCTTTAATTACTCAATGCAAGAAAAAATAATCTGAATTGCTTGTGCAACATTAAAAAGCTAGTAGATAAATTTAGATATTAATGGCGTGACATTTATCATAAAGGGGTTATGGATATGAGAGGAGGCGATAAGATTGGTATTGAGTTTGGTGGTCAAACTTCCTGATTCTAATGAGAATTCCTTCTGTTTACATAGAAAAATGGTAGTATGTAGAGGGGTTGTTGATCAGCAATGAAAATAGGTGTTTCATGTTGCTCACGATGATATCACGGCTTAAGATAGCTAACTTATATTTTCTTAAAAGAGTGAAATTACTTTTATCCCTTGAGTGCAATTATAATCCCTCCATAATGTTTCATTTTTCTCTACGTTCTAAGACAGTCACAAATGACGTCATATATATCTGTGTTTAGCTTCATAATCCGGATGCCCCTCAGTAAATTATCTGAAGGAATACAATAAATGCATTGAATTACCCTCAAAACGGGTTTATTTTCTTGGGAGGTATTTTTTTAGCTTGATGAATTTTTTGTACAGGAATCTCTAATTTTTCATTTGTTATTATTTTTTTGCATGATCAAATTGGTGAATATTAATAAACGTTATTTTTTTAAAAGTTACAATGAAACTTGAAAATATTTCTAGATATTTAAAATGTTCTTCGCTTTTACCTCTTCCACTTGATCAATGGCGTTCAATTTATATAAAAAAAGATTATTATTCTCCATTTCCTATGACAACATATTAACTTAAGCAATCGCAAACAATATGTATCTCCTTTGATTAACAAAGCGACATATTATAATGAAAGGGACGACGTTTTCACAAATATTTAATTGAATTTTCTCATATTGCAGGAGAGATAAATTATATATATAAGAGATAATGCATGGATATTCTGCATCATCATCATTATATTGACTTAATAATGCTAAGCTGATTGACAAATATCAACTATTTTAAGAAATAATGAGTTGCACATAGTATCAATGTGAATATTATGCATTTGGATTTACAAATGGGCATTTAGTATATATCTTTGTGAGAAGTTCATATAATATGTTTGAAACCGCATCAACTTCACAATGTAGAAATCACTCGTTGAGGTCATATTGCAATTATGTAAAATTTGAAATGTGTCATTAAAATAAAGGATTCATAGATTTTCTTATTTCAATGAAGCCAAAGCTAAGATTTGAGGAATCACTGGGTGAGTACACATTGCGATTTGATAAATTTTTAAATGAAATTGTGCATTTAAATTGAAGGAAATTAGATATTATTTTGTTATAAGTGGTGTCAAGTTCAACACTTTATGAATCACTGGTTAATTAAATATGTTTCAAATGAAATCGGCCTTTAAAAATAAAGGATTTAGAGATTGCTTTTTCGTTATAAAACGGCGTCGAATTCAAGACTGAACTCGAAATCACACGTTGAATGCACATCTGCATTGTTTTTCCTTATTATAAGGAGGCAGTGCCCATAGTGTGGCCGTTTATCTGCAGAGCAGCTGAGAAAGCTAAAGTCCGTGGGATGCCACCGTCCCGAGATCACTTTGTCCGAGTGCTGCGCCACAAGGACACTCGGTAGGGGGCTCGTAAGATCTCCCTGTAGATCCGTGAGGACCACTTTATTGTCATAGCCCGTGCTGAGCAGGTAGAATGCGCTGGGTGAGAATCGCACAGAGCGGACGTCGGAGGAATGGGGCTTGAATGACTGGAGGGAGCGACAGCCTCGGATGTCGTAGAGTGTGACGCAAGCGTCCTCGTGTCCGGATACGAGGAGTCGTCCCGAGGGGTCCACGGTGAGTGAGGCCACGGAGGAGCCTCCCGTTTGAACGAGGTGAACGCAGCCCCGCGTCCGGAGGTCCCAGAAGCGAACGGTTTTATCTGCTGATCCGGAGACAAAGAGGGGTCCACCCCAGGCGTAGAGGCTCAGAATGTGGCCTCCGTGACCCATGAGGGCGTGATACGGGGAAGGGATGTTGCAGTCTGTTAAGTATATTTTGCAGTCCCCTGCACCACCGGACACCAGACAAGAGGACTTCGAGTCCTCTAAAAACGTTACGTCCCTATATAAAAAAATGGGATAGATTGAGGTGTTTATATGTGAAGAAAAAATGTTCATATGATATATGAACATAATAATATTTTTTAGTGATCCAGTAGGATAATTATTTTGTTATGAGGTCCGTGGATTTTTATAATTCGTAATGAGCGTTATTTATCTATTTATGTCATAGAGATGGATTCGTAAAAAAATCTAACAGGAAGGGAAATATTGACATTTCGGCGTTTGACTATATAAGAAAAAAATACTAAAACTGAAAATGCTATTAAAAAGAAATATAATATATCTTTAACACTGTTAATAAATTAAAAATATAATGGCTCTTATTTTAAAATAATTAATTTCATTGATAGAATAGATAAGAATAATAATGCTAATCATTAATTGACAAATTCCAATCAATAAATACATTATTCCAGCCTTCAAAATCGTTCCAAATCATTGAATACTCATAATACTTAATACATTTATCCTAAAAAATATATTTAAGGAGTATTTATATGTTTCCTCCAAAACTCACAAGCTCCGATGGAAATTATTAGTTTATCCGTTTTGTGCATTGTCAATCATCTTGACAACTGAAGTTGACAGGAATAAAACATAAAGAAATGAAGGAACCAAAACTTAAATTAAATTGAAGCTAATAGGTAAATACTCTTTGTATTAAAATGCAACATGAATATGAGCCTATTTTTTATACTAATGACATATAATATCTACCGTTGAGATCTGCTAACACATGAAAAGCTCTTCTTAACTATTCCTGCTGTGAGTAAACGCTAAATGCATTTACATGATATATATATATATATATATATATAATTATATCAACACTTATTGAATGTATTTCGAGAATTTACATTTTTTAATTTACTGATGATTTTAACAATTATGTTTATAGTTTGATGCTATCATTGATACAACTTTTTCCCAGAGATACTCCATGAATATTATATGTATAAAACAGATCAACTATGTGATCAAATGGATAAATATATGGAAAATATGGTCATTTTACCGACCTAGTTGCTATAAATTGTTCGGTGGGGTCATATCCATAGGAAATTCTACATTTGTGGCAAAAGTATTGATCGTAACATTTCCGTATCAATCGCTCAACCTCTCACTCTTTTCGTTATGTCATTGAACGAATAATTATAAAAGTAATCAATAGATTGACGCTAATTTAAATTATATATTTATATATATTGAGTGTTGTTCAGTTGTATATTAATACTTTAAATTCAATTAATGCAATAAAGGCACTTGACAAAGAAATTTAATGCCATACATGTACATTTCTGAACATTATTTTTTCTGTTACTTTATGAGACATATATAAGTTTGTCGTATAAACAATTTTAAGATATTCATGGTAAATCTTATTATTTGTAACTTTTAGAACATCACAATGAAATTTGGTTCGATTAAATGAGGCTATTATTTTAAAATGACTTGAGAAGTTCGAAGTTCCTTATTGTTTTATCCATATTGCAACAAATGACTCCTATAAAGTGTCTGTCACCTCGATTAGACTATTTTTTGTCCCTTTCAGGCATCTCTTATTGACAAATATTCATTAAATAAATCAGCACGTTCTGGCTTTAATTTAAAAAATAAAAACAATATAATTTTTTTTTGTCAATTCTAAATATTTGTAAATAAGGAAGGCTGTTATTAAAACAATAATATTTTTATTTAAGCATTGGTTCTAAGAATGGCATTCTGTGTTAAAAATACATTATTCTTTTAATCTAAATTTCCACTTCTTATAGATTAATTTTATACTAATGCTAATTTGCAATTACATAAAAGTTATTCATAATTTTTAGCGATATATATATATAAATACTTTTTGAAACAAAAGGCCGGTGGTAATGAAAAAAGTTAATCTATAAATCATTTTAGAGCTTCAAAGTATTGATAAGATCTTTCCAACATTTCATTTTTTAACATTAAAAAAATGCTTCTGAGAATTTGGTCTGGATGAATAAAGAAAAAATATTTAATAAATTCAACAACCATCAATCTTTTGTTTTTTGTAGTTATAAATACAAATAATCAGCTGCAAAAACTGATGTAAAAAGTTAATTCAAATAATTGAGAAATTAATAATGCAACCGTATTTCTATTCCCTCAAATGATATCTTATTTCTTCATAAAAACAAATTTGTCGTTGTTTTTAAGTATTGAAATAATAAAAACTCATTGTTAAAAAAAGATATTAGAAGTGAAACAAAGACTAATAAATTAATAAAATCTATATTTAAAAACTAATAAACAAATAGCAAACAGTTTCAGATACGAATGATACCACGAAACGTGTCTATACCATGTTTCGCCATTTCTTTTGTGAATGCAGTTCGTTTACATGCTTTTCACTCCCAACAAGCGTTCTGCATATATGACTATGCTTCCTATGCAAATCCGAAAGATTTTGCAAGGATTTAAATACATTATGTAGAACACAAAAAGTGTCATGCAGAATAAAAGTCAAATACTTCATGAGAGTGTAAAAAATTACATTCATTAAAGTATGTTTTATTTGTTTTGTTCTCAAAACGGAAGACATTGTTTTATCAATTTATATATATAAAATAAACAAAAAAAGTCATTGTCAAAAAGAGAGAGAGAGAGAGAGAGTCAAGACACATGATGACTGAAAGTGTTGAGAGAAAAGATTGTTAGAGAGACGAAGCAAACAATGACAATCAAATCGAGTACAATGATATTTTTCTTAGGGAGTTATATACATCTTTTTTACAGAGAAAATCAAAAAAAATATCTAATAATAATAGTAATCATCATCGTTATTACTATTATGAAGATTGTCGTCATAACAACGGGAATAATAGCATTGAATGGAACGTGAGACTTTTGATTTTCTTCAAGGGTTCTTTCAAAGAAGAAATCGTTACTCACAATTGTATAGTTTAAACGTATGTGTCCATTTATGTTTATGTGTATCTGAGATAGAAACAATGGCTTTAAAGAATAATAAAAAGGGTGGAAAACTTGTTTGAAGAAAAACAACAGATTGTATAATGATGATGAAAAAAAACTATCCCACATATCAAGTGAAAATTTTCTTTCTCGCTACTCGGATTACCTTATGGTTCCGTCGTGCATGGTTAGTTCAACCTCGTTTCCTTCCAGGGAGCAGTATCTGTGTTGAACTTCATGAGTTTGACGGTCTTATCATTTGAGCCCGTGGCCACTAAGTTACCGAGGAGTTCCAGGCAGACAGTATATGGAGCCCTTATGATGTTTTGTCCGCTTTAAAAGGACGCTGGGAGGTGTCGTGGGAGTGGCCTCAGTGAGCTCGTCCACAGTGGGATACTGACAAATCCGTAGGGTCTTGGAATTGGAGCCCACGGCATAGATTTTCCCACTGGGATGAAACTCTGCACAGCGAATAGCTGAACGTCTTCTAGGGTGGTGACGTTGAGGAACCGGGAGGATGAGGGTTGCGCCGGGGCTTTCGAGAGGACGGAAGGTTGGGGGGGTGGAGGATCAACGGGTTCTTGATTGTCTCCGGGATTTCCGCTGTTTCGGGAGACGGGTGATGTTTTTAGAGGCTTTTCCTCTCTTGCAAGTTCTTCTTTAAGGAACAATTGATCTACGAGGTATCCATGAGCTTCTTTCCGGTCAAATGAAAGCTAGCAAGGCTCTTGGACATGTCAACGAGTGAGTTCCAACCTGTGTCCCCCCTCCTCCATTGACTCCATTCTCTCCCACAGATCCTTTTGCTGCGGAGAGGGCACCGATATTCAAGGACTTGTCATAATGTCCTTAGAAGAACGAATGGCATTGCAGAGTGTGGGAATATGTTTGGTTTAATGGGGACGTGACAAGCATGTGCTCCGTCCAGTTTGTCTCCAGAACGGGGGCCGCCTTGATCCTCTCCACGTACACATTGAGAGATCGCTGCTCAAAGGGGCAGGCAAAGGTTCTGGCGGAATGCTCTGCAGCCAGGATAGAAGACACACTCAATCCGAATCACTAAAGTCTGATGGGCTGAGCAGCTCTGTGAACTGTATTTGGCTCCCTGGCTTCTTAGGACCAGTGGCCTTTGCTGACAATAGTCCACGCAGGACTCATAGAGGATGCCTTTAATGAGGAGCTGAAGGAGGCGATCATTTGTGGCTGCATTGGAGGAGGATGAAGAATTGTGATAGGCATCATCACTCCTTGATGGATCCTTTTTTATACTCTCTCCGCCCAAAAGCTCTTCACACAGCGGCCCCGAACATCCTTAAAACAAGCCGTGCGCCCTTACTGGGATTCCACGTCTTAAAGTCCGGATGTTCAGATAATTTATTCAAGTCAGAAGGAGGCAGAGATTGGAAGACACCTCTTTGGAGGGTGCAACCTTCTCAATTTCATTGAGAACCTCAACCACGGCGTTTACCACGGGGCAGGATTGGGAAGGGATTCGCTCTTTATGCAGAGAAGCTCGATATATTGGCCTAAGGATGAGGAACTGAAATAGCTTGTGATTAAAAGAGGTGAGAGAGGCAGAGGCTGAATGAACTCCATAATGTCCTCCCACGGACCGTCACGTATGAGCTGTCGTAAGAAAACATGTCGTCTGAATGGTTTCCATTGATCACACCGACTCCCGCTCAAGGTTGCTGAGATATAAAACATTCCCGATCCCAAGGAACTCGCAAGCCAACTTGATGACATCCTCCTCCTTCAAGAGGAGATGCGTGGGTGGACCGGAGGAAGCCATGGCCTGAAAAGAAGAAGAGTGCCGAATCCACAGAAAGGGAACTCTTGCACGTCGTTGTGCTTGGAATTGCGTCAAATGTCACTGTACTATGTGAGTCTCTATTGAGAGGAGAAGCTCTTTAAACATGTAACTCGGTACATTAATAAGAAGAGAATGAAACTAAACATGATGATTCTATTTCAATACACACACACAATAGAGGGGAGGAAGAAAAAAAAAGTAAGAAGAAGTCCCGTAAAGATGATACTACTTCATATATACATCAGAGCAGCATGGTACGAATAAGAGGAAGAGGGAGAGAGAGGCTAAGAGTAGAAGAACTTCTTCTTCTCTGAAGAAGAA
>CP045904.1:803591-857110 GCA_013387185.1 Caligus rogercresseyi | reverse complement strand
ACCTTAAGGCCTTCATTATTAATTCAGTTGTAATATTTTTTCAAAAACGTGTTGTGGTAGTTAGTTTAAGTTCTTTATATTATGGGTTTCAAAGTGGTATACATTTCTTTGCTCCTGTTGTAAAAAGGGATATAATAATATGCAAAGAGGGACTACTCTTTCTCGAACCTCTCTTTGAGAAGCTCAAGAGTCACATGATATCCATGCTTTCGCCTCAATCACTTCAGCCATTAATGCGACCCTCTTGAACAATGTCATCTCTATCCTTATACCCCGGGGGCGAAAAGAGTCTCTGCTATCAGTTACCAACCGCGGTCCAGGGTGGAGTCATTGGTCCTCCCTCCTGGCATCCCTCATATATGATAAATTCACAAAGCTCAGCGGTTTGGGAATCCCTGCAGATCATCTCTCGGGGACGACTATGGCCGGCAGCGGAAAATATACGAAAAGTTATATCTCCTCACGCCCAAAATAACACTCCTTACGTGACTCCCGAGAAGGTATCTGCCTCTCAGAAGCTCAATAGTCTTTTGAAGCCTCAAAGATTCGTTATTGATGAGACCAACTGTGTGTCTCAGTGGGGACACTACTTTCACCCGGACTACTAGCTTCTCCATAAGCTCCAAAGTGATTTCCCTCAAGTCCCTTTTATTGCACTAACGGGCATCGCGACGCCCCGCGTCCGAACGGAATTCTACATCATCTAAAAATGAAGTCTCCAAATGGTTTCTCTCCTCCTTCAACAGACAGAATTTGGCCTATGAGGTCGAACCAGAGGAGTCCATTCAAAACTGCTATTCTACCCTTCCCGTGGACTGCTACGTAAAATGGCTATTAGCTGCCTTGCTCCAAGGGTGAAATAATGGACATTGTTCATATGAAAGAGCTTCGATACAAGAGCTACGAGGAGGATCTTATCCCAATTTGCCATAGCTTTTTGGACCAACGGTCAAGTTATAGGCGCATTTCGAAATAGCGAAGAAGACTCCTGGATGTTCCGTATTTTAGCTCGAGCATCGAGTCTATTGGTGGATGGATGTCCAAGTCAAAGTAAGAGTTTCTACTATTTTTTTGATAAGAGTTTCTAACTGTTCATCAAAAATAAAGTACCATTTTTAAATCTTAAAGCAATTTAAAATATGACTGATGTAATATATACATTTATATATATACATATATTTATATATGTATATTAGGGTTGTTCTTATTTTTCAAATGTTTGAAATGTTAGCCATTGAGTGATTTTCTGTTTCTTGGTGATAAAAGAAGACGACATACAAAGTTTGAACAAAATCGGTCAACATTACGAGGTCGCGCAAAGAGGTCAAAGTTTTAAAATTTAGTAAAAATATAGTTTCCCGCCAATTTCTTCAAAATGGTATACGTTACAGACTTCAATAATAATTATTAATTTAAAGGAAATCTAATTTACTACCAGACGTATGTTTGATGTTTTTTATAAAACAAAGTTTCAGTAAAAACAAAGCAAGAAAAGGAGTGAGTATTGTTAGCTTATTTCATAGCTTTTTTGTATCAATTAACTTCACTCGCCTGTAGAAGATGACTTGTTCGCTTCAGAGTAAAATAGTACTTTTAAGTTTAGTAAAACTTTAGATGATAAATCCAAAAATGACCTTGGTTGCATTCTATCAGTTCAGAATTCAGTACAATCTGAGTTTACATCATATGATTCAGAGCCTGTATTGACCTATAAGAAATCGATATGAAAAAAATAATAATAATTTGTTTCTTAGATTTGCGTCAAGGTATCCTCTCAAAATTTTACTTTGTCTCTGACGCATACATAATCCATTATATGCGTCATTTTGTACGCAAAATAGGCTTTTTTAAAGGTACATATAACTCTCTACTTATTAAACTCACATGATTTAGTATACCAAAATATTAAAGCTGGTTAACCAAGCTTTCATTTGATATGTTTGGTGTTCTAAAATCGCCATACTTTAAGAGATATAAGCAAATACGTACTGTCCCCCAAAAATTGATCTTTTGATATGAGAATATACGATTACCATTTGGTAACCCAGTTAGTGTTGCCTGGATAGCAAGAAAAAAGAGGGAGAGAAGGAGGAAAAATACCCCCTCCCTTCTCTTTCTCTTTCTATCCAGGTACACTAACACTATTACCAGATGGTAATCGTATATTCTCATATCAAAGACAATTTTGGGGGACAGTACGTATTTGCTTATATCTCTTAAAGTATAGCGATTTTTAGAACACCAAACATATCAAATGAAAGCTTGGTTAACCAGCTTTAATATTTTGGTATACTAAATCATGTGAGTTTAATAATAGAGAGTTATATGTACATTAAAAAAAGCCTATTTTGCGTACAAAATGACGCATATAATGGATTATGTATGCGTCAGAGACAAAGTAAAATTTTGAGAGGATACCTTGACGCAAATCTAAGAAACAAATTATTATTTATTTTTTTCATAATCGATTTCTTATAGGTCAATACAGGCTCTGAATCATATGATGTAAACTCAGATTGTACTGAATTCTGAACTGATAGAATGTAACCAAGGTCATTTTTGGATTTATCATCTAAAGTTTTACTAAACTTAAAAGTACTATTTTACTCTGAAGCGAACAAGTCATCTTCTACAGGCGAGTGAAGTTAATTGATACAAAAAAGCTATGAAATAAGCTAACAATACTCACTCCCTTTCTTGCTTTGTTTTTACTGAAAACTTTGTTTTATTAAAAACACAAACATACGTCTGGTGTAAAATTAGATTTCCTTTAATTAATAATTATTATTGAAGTCTGTAACGCCCCACATTTTGAAGAAATTGGCGGGAAACTATATTTTTACTAAATTTTTAAAACTTTGACCTCTTTGCGCGACCTCGTAATGTTGACCGATTTTGTTCAAACTTTGTATGTCGTCTTCTTTTATCACCAAGAAACAGAAAATCCACTCAATGGCTAACATTTCAAACATTTGAAAATAAGAACAACCCTAATTATATAATATTAATTATAACTTTTTTATGTTATGATATAGATTTAATGTATCACAATATCAAGCCATAATAAGTAAATAAATATTAACTAAACATTAAATATGTTGAGTGTATTATTGCCCCTTTTAATAGTATCGTAGCTATACGCAGCTTTATTCTGTTATTGACTTTTGTTTTTAGTAATGAAAAACATATTCCATCATCTGTTTTTAATTAAATGATGTTAAGGTAGTGATATAAAACAGGATATAGTTACGCTATGACGTTAAATCTAATATCACCTATATGTATTATTAATTATTCATATTGTAATAGGGGCGGAAGAGTAAATACTATTGGTGTCGCGTTGGCGGAATGTTATCTTTCCGTGAATGAAAAAAGGCTCACCTCAAGCTGAATCGGAAGCCGCCCTCAAACGCAACGCCAGCCCCCCTTAAACCTCCTTAAGATCCTCCGATTTTAAACTTATGGCACCTCCAAAACTATAAGTTTAATGAGGCAGTGTAGTTTCAGAGAAACAAAGATCGTCAGATTTAAATTTAATTGAAAAGAAAAAAATCTTAATTACAGTCTATTTCACAATGAAAATATATAATCTTGAATTACTTGTTTGTAACTGTTAAAACTATTTATCGTTTGTAAATAATATATTTTCTATTGTGGAAACTATTGTTGATAAATAAGAAGTATTAAAATGTATATCACACTCGTTATTTGTTTTTGTTAAATATAATAGCTACTTGTTTGATCATTTTTGTTATATATAATAGCTACTTTTTGATCATTTTGTTAAATATAATAGCTACTTTTTGATCATTTTTGTTAAATATACATGTTTTGATCGTTGAATTATGATATAATGAAGTGAAAATGACTCATTTAGCTTAAAAAAACATATAACAACTTTAATTTAGTGCTATGTTAATCAACGTATCATGGCCTTAACATGGAAGCTACAATTTTCCCTTTCCTTTCCAGGTAGTTTAGTATTCCTTGATGTTTACATAGTTTTAAAAATCTTGTCATTTCTATATAAAGATTATTTCTTTGAACAGTATATTTTGTTATTACTCAAGTGATCAAAAAGTTTTTATTTTTGTTATTTTATCATTTATTTGATATTATTTTAATCATATAAAGAAAAAATGAAGGAAAAAAGAAGGTACGAAAATTATTAAAAGTGTAGAAACGACATTAAGACTTTTTTAAAAAAAAAAATCATAATGTCTCGGGCATAGAGTTGGGAGAGAGGATTCAGTGTTTTGGATACAATTAAATTTTTGATATACTTTAAGAAGAAGTTGTAAATAGAATGCTTTGGAATCTCAATATTTGTAAATGTTCAAAATTGAGAGGGATTTTTTTCTATCCCTCGTGCGCAGCAACGAGAGGACATTCCTTATTCATTTCCCCTTCCTTCACAGGGAGGGTTTTTATCAAGGTCTGTATAATTATACAGACCTTGGTTAAAAGTGTTGATTGTACCCAACCCCCGCCATTTCATAATGTATAAACTTAGGTTCCGAATATTTTTTGTGTGACGTCACGTCTGGCAGAAAACATAAACAAATAACTTTTACTATATATAACATCACTACTCAATTATCATTAGTGCATCGTACTCTTACAAAAATGGCTTCAATTAATATAAAAAAAAAAAAGACAGTGTGCAGATACTGTTTGTCCTTCATTGGATCCCAATGCTCACAATGTATTGTACCACTCGTTTTCAACCAACATCAAACAGAGAAAAGCTTGGACCATCGCATGCAAAAGAGGAGATTCGACATTTCAGCCTGCATCATCCTTTATGTGTAGTCTGCACTTCACTGAAGAAGACTATGAGAGAGATCTAATGCATGAGCTTCTTAACCTTCCTATTAGAAAGAAAATCAAGAAAGGAGTAGTTCCGACACTTAATTTAAATGAAAAATTGAAACAAACTTGTCGGAATATACGTCCATGGAACCATCTTCCAAAAGGAATGATAGAATATTAAAACGAAATTATCGTCAGATTACTCAAGAATGCTTAGATAAATATGAATCTTCTAATTCATCGTTACCTCCTCCTTCAAAGCAACCTCCAAGTCCACAAGTATTACTTCCAAGTTCATCAGAAGATAATTGTCATGACAAAAGAGTTTCTAAATCAATGTCTAAGGTGCCGTCAGTTCCATTGGAAGCTCTTAATAAATTTGCTCAAATTCGTGTATTTCTCCAAATAAATTTGAAAAAAACCGCCTTCAAGAGCAAAAAGCTAAACATAAAAAAAGTTTAAGAGAGAACGAAAAATGAACAGTGGATTAATTAAATGCTCCAATAAATTATTTACTTTTTCCTAAATATGTATTTCTAATAACATTTATGTAATATATGATTACTAACAGTATTTTGTTTTGTAATAATTTGTAAATTATATATTTTTTTCTTAATATGTATTTCTAATAATATTTATTAATATGATTATAACCATATTTTGTTTTGTATTAATTCATAAATTATATACTTTTTTCTAAATATGTCTTTGTAATAATATATGATTATAAATAGTATTTTGTTATAATTTATTTCATTGTTTTTTATGTGCTTTAACATATAATGATTGAGAGTTTGCTTTTTCATGAAAATATTTTGGATAATATCAGCAACTTTAAATCATCAAAATTTTATGATTACTCACAAAATTTAATATTTTTCCATTTTCTAATAGAATTGTGATAATTAATTCTTCTATGATCTAATTAAAGGCTAAATTCGATTATATTTAAACAATTTTACTTATACAATATACCCTCTTTTGCCATACGTGACGTCATGCTCATGAGGTAGGTTGCGTGGCGGTGTATTTTTTTTACTTTCATTGGTTAAATGGCTCTACTTACTTTTAACCAAGTCTGTATAATAAGGTCTGGGCAATACAAAAACAAACATATAGCAGTGTGACTATTCAATGACGTCACTGGAGAACGATTCTATCTATCCATTTATATATCTATCAATCTCTCTATCAATCTATAAATATATATTGGTTTTAGGAATATTTATATATAAAACTTATGCACAAAGAAAATCTGATAAAGCATTTTTTGTTGGGAATTATTGATAGTAGGAATTTTTCCTTAACAACACTTTGTATAAAATTCATTTTTAAAGGAAACTACTGACTTTTGGGCCCAGCTTATCAGTCAAAATAGCTTTATTGAGCATTAATGAGCACATTTGGTTAGTTTCATTTTATAAACTGAGCCCATTTTGAGTACTTTTTCGTTCATATATAAAGGAGTATATTCGCATATAATAGACCCATAAGGGTACTTATGAACAGTAAGCTACGGTAAGGTAAGGTAGTAGGTTTCGTGACCCAGACCTTCTCCGCATTAATATAACAAAGCTCCGCTTATTATTAGTTATTATGTTATTGTTATTTTTATTCTTCACGAAGCCTACCTTACCTTACCGTAGCTTATTGTTTATAGGTACCCTTATTGGTCCATTATATACGAATATACTCCTTTATATATGAGCGAAAAAGTACTCAAAATGGGCTCAGTTTATAAAATAAAACTAACCAAATGTGCTCATTATGCTCAATAAAGCTATTTTGACTGATAAGCTAGGCCCAAAAGTCAGTAGTTTCCTTTAAAAATGCATTTTATACAAAAGTGTCGTTAAGGAAAATTCCTACTATCAATAATTCCCAACAAAAAAAATGCTTTATCAGATTTTCTTTACGCATAAGTTTTATATATAATATTCCTAAAACAATATATATATTTATAGATTGATAGAGAGATTGATAGATATATAAATGGATAGATAGAATCGTTCTCCAGTGACGTCATTGAATAGTATACTGCTAGGATTACATGTTTGTTTTTGTATTGCCCAGTGCCTTAGAGTAGCAGAGTCTGGACGAGATGCTGATGAGTCATAACAAAAGCTGACAAAATCTCATAACAAACAAAATTTCATATCATAAATAAATAGGTGTTTGGATTGAATAGCAAATTTAATGTTATTCTTATAAATCAAAGGGGATATATTTTAATGTAAAAAGATGGCTATTGAGTTGAATTTGCTATGAATTGCATTATTTTTATGATTTTGTCACTATTTTGAGCAGAAATAGGATTTATATGTTGAATAACAATATTATTGTATTTCTAATTTTATTCGTAATGTGGGAAGCCTTTCATCAATCACAAAACCTTTTTGTTTTTATATTTTATATCTCTAAGATCAGTCATCAAAATAGGTTTTTCGTAATACTTTACCCAGAATAAGAGCAACAAATGATCGTTCTGGAGTCCAATCAGTTTCAAGAGTAAAATGAGAATATTGGCAGTAGCCTCATTCTACTCTTGAATTGTGCGATGCACAATAGGATTGCCTTTAGACATAAGTTTTCTCCGATGGCAGTATGTGGGATGCTTCCAAGTTTTTGTTTTACTCCGGAAGATCATTTGTTGCTCTTATTCTAGGTAAAGTTTTAAGAGAAACCTATTTTGATGACTGATCCTAGAGATATAAAACATAAAAACAAAAAGGTTTCGTGATTGATGAAGGGCTGCCTACATTATGAATAAAATTAGAAATGCAATAATATTGTTATTCAACATATAAATCCTATTTTTGCTCAAAATAGTGACAAAATCATAAAAATAATGCAATTCATAGCAAATTCAACTCAATAGCCATCTTTTTACATTAAAATATATCCCCTTTGATTTATAAGAATAACATTAAATTTGCTATTCAATCCAAACACCTATATTTATGATATGAAATTTTGTTTGTTATGAGATTTTGTCAGCTTTTGTTATGACTCATCAGCATCTCGTCCAGACTCTGCTACTCTAAGGCACTGGTATTGCCCAGACCTTATTATACAGACCTTTGCTTTTAACTACCTTGATTGTACCTATGTTATTCTTAGAATAATAAATCGGAATCAATGTAAAAACATGTGTAAACAACCTTTCAATTATGGGGGTTTTGTTTCAGTAAATAAATAGTCCTCCCTTATGCATATAACTACATATTTTCTACATGATTTACTGAATAATATAAAAAATATAACAAAACGGGACTATATTGTCTCAATAAATATCTGATTTAGTCGAGTTAATTTCATTTTCTAATATATTTGACATTCTCTAATGTAAATCATGAGGTAAAATAAAAATTTTATCCATAAGAAACAATTGTCTAAAAATTTCCTAATATTGAAGGGTTTTTCTGATGGGGGGGTGGTCTGGGGGGGGATTTAACATTGAACCTGATTTATATGTCCCAGATAGTGAAATCATTAATTAAAAAATGAAAAAATAATACAAAATATTTTTTTTAACTGAAAATATAAATTTACAACACGTAGTAAATATATATATATATATATATCAGGCTTGTGAGCGTTCAGCTTTTTTTGCGTTCAGCGTTCGTTCAGCGTTTCAAAAAAAATTAGCGTTCCGTTCAGCGTTCCGTTCAATGTTTTTGCGTTCAGCGTTCCGTTAGCGTTCAGCGTTCCTGTTAGCGTTCAGCCGTTCAATATTTAGAAAAGAATTTCCCAAAAAAGTACTGCGTAGTGATGACGTTTTTTTTTTTTAGAAAAGATTTTCAACAGAAGTACTGCGTAGTGATGACGTTTTTTTTTTTTTGAAAATAAATGTTTGGAAAAATTGAACGCTGAACGCAAAACTCTTTTTTTTGCGTTCAACGTTCAGCGTTCAAAAAAAAGTTGCGTTCGTTCAGCGTTCCGTTCATTGAACGTGCGTTCAGCTGAACGCCGTTTCATTTTGCGTTCCCGTTCACAAGCCTGATATATATAGATAACGTCATCACACGCAGTACTTTTTTTGGGAAATCTTTTCTAAAAAAAAAAGAACGTCACCACTACGCAGTACTTTTTTTGGGAAATTCTTTTCTAAAAAAAAACGTCACACTACGCAGTACTTTTTTTGGAAATTCTTTTCTAAAAAAAAAAAACGTCATCACTACGCAGTACTTTTTTTGGGAAATTCTTTTCTAAAAAAAAAAAACGGCACCACTACGCAGTACTTTTTTTGGAAATTCTTTCTAAAAAAAAACACGTCATCACTACGCAGTAATTTTTTGGGAAATTATTTTCTAAAAAATATAAAACGGCACCACTACGCAGTACTTTTTGGGAAATTCGTTTTTTAAATATTTGAACGCTGAACCGCTAACGGACGCTGAACGCAAAAAACATGAACGAACGCTGAACGGAACGCTAAATTTTTTTTGAACGCGGACGCAAAAAAAGCTGAACGCTCACAAGCCTGATATATATATATATATATATTTTATATATAATTATTACATAATTTTCTCATGCACATACTTCTACTTCCAAATAAATTTGAGATTTTATTCGATTTATTTTAATATAGTCGTCTGTTCTCGTAAATGTGTGTGCAACGAATTTTTATATACCTTGATATAAATATTGTAATAATTCATAACATTGTGGTATATTCTCTAATGATGATCTAATTAGTTGAACTGCCATTTTTGTTATTGAAGATCCTATTTGTTGCATTTTTACTAATTCTTCTACATATGATTTAAATATTCCTTCAACTTTTGTAAACTCCTTAATAAACTTATCCGAACGAAAATGAAAAAAATAGGATCTTCACTAAAAGAAAAGGCTGTTCAACAATTAGATTCATCATTAGAGAATATACCACAATGTTGTGAGTTATTACATTATAAAATATAAAGGTATATAAAATTCGTTTGCAAATACATTTACGAGAACAGACGACTGTAGTAAAAAATAGGTTTAATTTAGTCTCCATTTATTTGGAAGTAGAAGTATGTGCATGAGAAAATTTATAAACAATTATAAAAAATCATGAATATATATATATACATATATATTACTACGTGTTGTAAATATATTCAATTATAAAAAAAGATTTTGTATTATTTTGTCACTTATAAATCTTATTTATTTATTCTTGATTGTAGTAAAGGATTAAATTTTGGAGTAAAGAGTTATCCGAATTGTATTTTATACGTTATATATATATATATAAATGTATAAATGTTACAAATATCAATCGAGTTACTTTATTTACAAAATATGACATTAAAGAAATGTATATTTCCTTGAGAAATATTTTTCTTTGTTTATTGTGCATTTATCTTCTCACGAAACCTCTCCCAATAGTAATAATAACCTTCATAACAACATTGTTAATAATAGCTATTACGCACCTGAGAGGCCAGTCTTAATTGTTGTTGTTGTCTGCCATGGACCCATCCTGGTTGGCTTGGTCCTACTATGGAACCACGGGGCTCTTCGCTCTTCTCTTCTCCTTCTTCTACATCCTCTGGTTCCGGAGTCCATCCGTGAGCTGGCTAGGCGTCTACGTCTGCGTTTTCTCTCTCACAGCAACGCTCCTCACTTCATTCCTCGTCCCCGTGGACATTTTCCTCGTGAGCTCCTTCAAGTTCTGGAACGGGACCTATCAGCCTTGGGCTCAAGACCCAGTCGTCCGTGAGAGCACCCAGAGATCCGTTCTGAGGCTCTATTATCTCTCTTACACCATTGTGGCGTGTTTTCTATTCATCATACTTCCTTTCTCATACTTCTTCTGTAACTACAGCCCCGAAGTCACGTCTAGGCTTCGAATCATCAGGTGAGAGTGCTGGAATGGGCAATCCATTTGACTTATTCCTTAGGAGTACCGCCGCCTACTATGAAAGATAAGCACCAAAATTCATTTCTAACCACAAAGAAGAAGAAAAATCCATATAAAAAATTTAAGTTAAATGAAATTCATAGATTCCAATTAATAAAAAAATCCGAAAGAAAAGGTCCGGAACATCTTAATATCGAAGTTGCAATGCTAAAGATCACGAATGCAGATACTTGAATGGTGGTAGAATGGTTTTAATCCAATTCATTTGGCCAGTTAAGTGCCGTACGACTATATTATAATCAGTTAGACACCTGTTTTAATCTTTTTTTTTACTTCACAGGAAATTTAAGGCCAAAGGATTTATAGACATATTACAGGTTTTAATTTCTTTGAATTATGATTTTATTAAAATAGCGTAAAAATATAAATTTTGTGCAATTAACAAGACAAATAGCTTTTTAGCAAAAATTATACAAGTAATACTTTTTGATTAATAGCAACGTTTATAAACTCTAATTATTATTTTTATACTTCTTGTAGAGAGTAATAAATTAAAGCAAACCATATGGACAGAAAAGTCCATGTTCATCATAACAGGACTACCACCCCGTGTGTTTGAAAACTATGTTCCTAATATCGTTAATATAAAACATATGACCGATATTAGGAACATAGGTTTTAAACACGAATGCAAAAGAAAACATAGTTTAACTTAATAAGTGGACTTTAAGGGATAAGAAATGTTAGTAACGGGAGTAAATGACACGGGGGTTGATTGTCTGGGGGGGGGGGGGTCCTAAACTCCATGTACAGATAGTTTTGTAAAATGTTCTATCGACGCCGAATTATGAGTCGATCTCTAGTGTAATAAGCACTCATATCTCCAATCAGAATGATTCTTAAGCGTTTTTTATGTATCCTTATTCAGATCCCTTCAATTCACATTTTTGAGCGTTTTGATATTTCTGACGTTCGCCATTGTGGGTTACTTCATTCCATTTGAGAACGAGGTTCCTCCTTCCGTGCTCCTGGGGTTCCTAGAGCCTCTCAAGGGCATCCCCGTCTTTCTTCTCAACCTCCTCAATCTCATCGGAACCTTCTTCCTCATCGTGTACACGGGCGTAGGACTCAGCTCACTCTCATGCGGGCTTATACGACGTGAGAGATCCGTTTACGACGAACTGGAAGAAATGATCAAGGCCATCATAGATAGATTTGCTGAATATCTCATACCATATCTGGAGCAAGTTGACCTCGACCGACTCGAGCAACAAGCTAGGCTGCTTAGAGTAAGAACAAATCAATGAGATTGTTTTTTCAAAGATTATTTCCCTCCAAAATATTGTTACAAAACTTCATTTTTAATTACTTAAATATGCTATAACTATTTTTTATTCCTTAATAACAATTGTAAGAGTAAGAAACAATTAAACATAAAGGCAAGACTAATATAATAGTTTCGAGGTCTTGGGATATCTCATTATTGGTTCAATTTTTTTAATTAAAAATCATACATTTGAATACGATGATATTATTTTTTATTCGTTCGTATAAATTGTAACGATCACTCTATCGACAAAAAGCTCATTTGGACCCAAAATAATATGAATGGAACTTAGAACTTCTATTTTCATGGTTTCAATGGAAACAATTGATTTTTTAGCATTTATCTTCATATGTCATTTTATATCGGAGCATTTAGATATAAAGAATAAATAATCAATTTTTTGGTCTAAATTTGTGGGTTTTATGTCCTAAGTATTTTTTACCTTTTGGAATCAAGGTCCCTTAAATTATTTATTTCTCTAAGACACTGTTTTTTTATACATGTGGAACTCGAATCGGAGATGATCTCCGAGACTTGCGCAATTAAGAAAATTAAAAATCAAGGTAGTTAGTTTTATATCATTATTTCCGATCTATTTTTGATAGCTCGCTTATTACAGGGATCTCTACAACTCTTATTCATATTGTAATCAACTCATTATTATTCTTTTTATTCCAGCGCTCCCACCACGCCCTAGAACAAAGGGCCCGTTCCTTCGTGAACCGTCTTCTCTATCGCATCCGTCCCTTCGAAATGATCTTCGGTATCACCTTCAGCGTTTGCTTCTTCTTCATCGTGCTCTCCCTCATCCTCTCTTCCATAGACCGGGCACTCCACTCCGACGGACCCAGCTCTGGATACTCCCTCGTCAACTCCACACTCCCAAACCCCATAGAAGACCTACTCCTATTCACAGAGAAAGCCTTTCCCCTGGATTTTATCACATATATCAACATCATACTTCTATTCATTTTTGGATCCGCCTCAGGGCTACGAACCGTGGGCATTGGATGCTTCTGCATCCCGGCATACGAAGTACGATCCGGGAGCACGGAGGTCCGAGGACTCATTTGGGTCTGTGCAATTCTCATCTATATCATCATTGCTCTGAATGCCTTCATGTTCTCCCTCGTGCCCAACTACACTACATTCGGAAATCAAGTATTCATAATGAACAACTCAGCTACCGGAGCATCATACGGAAATGCTTCGGATATTTTCCCTTGCAATAGTCGAGCCCTGGGATACAAAGAGCACTGCTACAAGACGCAAATATCCTATCTTCTGACGGCCTATCATGACACGGTCTGGATATTTGATGCCATGTACTACTGGCTTCACTGGGTTTTCGTGGTCGTGGTTCTAATTGGAGCCTGTTTTTCCGTACACTTAAGGCGACATTCCTTTTATAGAAGCCAGCCATTGGATAATGAAGAGGGTGATCAGGAAGGACTTGTAGAAGAGGAGGATCCTTAGTTTTGATGTGATCAGTGGTTTTTATTAATAGGGATAGAGAAAAAAAAGGTTGCTTATCTAATAACTTTAAAAAAATACAATTATTCACTAAGAAATGAATAATTAAAAAAACATTTTGTTAAAATGTAGGTTTTTACATTTATTTAATTATATCCTTTATAAGAAACATAAGCAAGCTTTCCTTACAAATATAATAATCCTCTTCAAAGTACATATATTAAATAGTTAAAGAAGGAGTTAAATATCCATGAATGTCATACCAAGTATACACATATTTATTTTGTTAAAGTAAATATTCAATTTATTGAATAACCATTTTTTTCTGCTCTAAAAAACTGATCCTTTGCGAGTAGCATTGATATGGATCCACGTATTAAGTTGATGACAATTGACGCTCATAAATCCCCAATACCCATTCAAAATATAATAAAAGATTCTTAACGATTAATTTCTATGAATGATTGTGAAGGCCTTTATGGGAGTAAAGAAAGGAGAAGGCCTTACGTCCAGTGGCGTCATACTCAGTGGATAAGATTTCAAGATATTTATCAAACACTTTTCTGTGGTGCATGATTTCGAGATCTTTAATCAGAGTAAACACCCCTTCACCAAAGCTATCCCTCGTAACTACTTATAAATGAATAAAAATTAGTCAACCCATCTCATATAGTCTTGTCAAATGTTATATATTTAGTGTTAAAATATATATTATCACAATTGTTGTCCGTGCTTTCTTTTTGTAAGCCTTAATTCAGGCTTGACTTATAATACAGCCCCCCTCCTGTTTGTGTCTTGATCATTGAACTTACTTATTATTATGTACTAATCACAGAAGCTATTATTTTATTAATAAATATAGATATATATTTTAAATAAGGCTTATATGGACTTTTTGATCTCCTTCATAGTTTTTCAAATATTGTCCTTACAGGATTCCACACCTAATTATTTACATGCTGCTTAAGAACAATATTATAAAAGATAGATATAAGACAGGGGAGTTCAGCCTGCTAGGACAGAATGGTGAGTGACGTTACAATATACTCTTTTTTTTTTAATTATATAAGAACTAGAGGCATATATACACTCAGAGTGCAAACCTCCGCCGTCATGAGCCTTCCGAGGCAGATTTTTCACGACTGGGGAGGCGTAGAGAGACGGGGGAGGGTTCCCCTAGACGGAAATTCCGAGAGGAACACGCTCCCGGCAACCCAATTTCACAACGACATCTATTGGCAGAGTAGGCTAACTTGAAAATTTAGTAGTATTTAGCTCATTTGGCGCCTTAATTCTCACTCAGAGATGCCAAAATTAATCACTTCTTCTTTGACACTTCCAAAACACAAAATTTCATCCAAATCCGTTCATACTTTTTGAGTACCTGATATACAAACCAGACAAACAACACCCAAACGCCAGTGAAAACATACCTCCTTCGGCGGAGGTAATAACTTAATCAAGTCATATTTCTAGTAAGTATTATTTTGAAAAACACTCATTTAAAACATAGATCGTAGAAAATTAATAGGATCTTATTTTTATGAAAACATATTTTATCTATAGAATTACTTAATTAGAGGCATAATTTCAAAGCAACCTCGTTAAATTATAAAAATCATAAATAATATTTCGTGATACTTTATGAAGGATACCATTGGCTTTTTTTGTAATAGTTGGGTCCCTTTCTAAAGATATTTTTTCTTTGAAATTTTTGAAGAACAAATTTTTCGATTTCAAAAATAAAATATGGCCTCCTCACGTAATTTAAAGAAAAATATTCAAATCATTTAAATATGAATTCATTTATATTATTTTTATATAAATATAATGTTTAGAATATGTTAAACTTATTCCATTTATAATTCATGTGTATTATTTCATCGATTTGAATTATTTATCTCTTTGGCTTAAATGAGTCTCCAAAAAAGTCTTGAGACCATACTTTGAAGAATTTTTCCAAATTTATATAAAATTGAATATTTTATTTTAAAAATTTCAAAGAAAAAATATCTTTACAAAGGGATATTTTTTCTTTGAAATTTTTAAAATAAAATATTCAATTTTATATAAATTTGGAAAAATTCTTCAAAGTATGGTAAATATATATTTGTAACGTCACACTCACCATTCTGTCCTAGCAGGCTGAACTCCTTCTGTCTGATATATATATCTCTATGTATCTGCTCTTTAACCCATTAGTGCCGAAAGTTAAAAAATGATCCCACAACTTTGAAACTCCAATATGATGCAAAGACTTCGAATGTCAAAAATTATTTAATTACTATAATTACTTATTGAGAAATTAACACGTAGAAAAAGTCTACGCTTCGGCACTAGAGATCAAAATTCAATAAAAAAGAAAAAATGATGTATATTAATCTTTATTTACAATACTACATATTAAAAAATGAATTGAATGAATGAGTTTTCTTATTTTCTATAAATATAGAACAATCAAATACATATAAAATATTATAGTTTTAAGATGTTTGATGAATATTTTCAAAACATTTAGAATGAAGAACTACATCGTATTTCATATACAAAATTATGCTCTTCCACTGCAATGCTTACAAACTTTTGCAAGTTTGGAGCTTTCTATGCAATGATTTTTTACCATCAAAACGATAAATTTTGATGACTTTGAAGATTTTTCAAAATTAGAATGTCAACAGCTCAATAAATTCATATAGATACATATTTGATCCATTTTTTTCATAAATTGATGAGCGTTATATATATGTACTGTTGTGCTAATCATATAAGAAAATTTATGCCAACCTTTTTTTGCCTTATTCTTAGTGTGTATGTACTTATAGCCCGTCCATCACGTCTACATATTCCATGTGAAGATTATAATTTTGAAATCATAAAAACTGAACATGTACAAAAAGATGTGAGAGAAAAATCCACCAAATAATACTTTCAATTCATCCACAGTTACATCCAAAGGGCCATTTTTTGTGGTATATTCATTTGTTTGATCAATTATTTTTTCGTCGTCTGATTTATCAATGTCTCTAACAGAAAGACAATTAACTTCCGGTAGCCCCATATACACACTCCCACTTTCATCGATATCTTCAAGAATACTCAATATTTCTTTCGTGGTTATTCTAAAAAATGATTTATTTTCAAAACTTTGGTAAAAATTAATAAAATTGTTGATTTTATAAACTCAAGTGAAAAAGAAAGTATAATTTTAGTTCAAAGTAACTTAGATTGAATGTAGACACAATTTATCATAACTATGTTTTTTTGTGCTGTAGTGCCGAAACGTAGATTTTTCGACGTGTCATTGTGGAACAAAAATAAGGGACCCTTATTTTCTAATTTGAGGTTTAAGTATGTAATTTATTTGAAAGATATGTATCTTAAAAATAATTTAAAGAAATAAAATTAAAATTACTTATGAAATGAGACCACTATCAAACACAAATAGTACTGACCCGTCAGAAAATAATTGGGTATTTGCAACCATCCCAAATCAATTGCTTATTTTCAACTGAAACAAATAACTTATAGGGATCAACTTTTTTTGTGGTTTCTAAATACTAAAGGAGTATATTCGTATATAATGGACAAATAAGGGTACCTATAAACAATAAGCTACGGTAAGGTAGGCTTCGTGAAGAATAAAAATAACAATAACATAATAACTAATAATAAGCGGAGCTTTGTTATATTAATGCGGAGAAGGTCTGGGTCACGAAACCTACCTTACCGTAGCTTATTGATCATAAGTACCCTTATGGGTCTATTATATGCGAATATACTCCTTTATATATGAACGAAAAGTACTCAAAATGGGCTCAGTTTATAAAATAAAACTAACCAAATGTGCTCATTAATGCTCAATAAAGCTATTTTGATTCATAAGCTAGGCCCAAAAGTCAGTAGTTTCCTTTAAAAATGCATTTTATACAAAAGTGTCGTTAAGGAAAAATTCCTACTATCAATAATTCCCAACAAAAATGCTTTATCAGATTTTCTTTGTGCATATGTTTTATATATAAATATCCTAAAACCAATATATATATTTATAGATTGATAGAGAGATTGATAGATATATAAATGGATAGATAGAATCGTTCTCCAGTGACGTCATTGAGTAGTCACACTGCTATATGTTTGTTTTTGTATTGCCCAGACCTTATTATACAGACCTTGGTTTTTATCATTGTTTTTTTCAGGTGTGTTTTGGCAAGAACATCGTGAGAGCATTTTAGCAATCCTTCGGATTTAGAATGCTCATTTTAGAATCTTATATTTTATATATAATTAAGAGGTTTTCCTCTTCTTTCATTCATTTCATCTCTTACTTGATACATACATAGATATATATATATATATATATATATATATCAGGCTTGTGAACGGAACGCAAAATTGAACGGCGTTCAGCTGAACGCACGTTCAATGAACGGAACGCAACTTTTTTTTGAACGCTGAACGTTGAACGCAAAAAAAAGAGTTTTGCGTTCAGCGTTCAATTTTTCCAAACATTTATTTAAAAAAAAAAACGTTATCACTACGCAGTACTTTTTTCGGAATTTCTTTTCTAAAAAAAAACGTCATCACTACGCAGTACTTTTTTCTGAAATTATTTTCTAAAAAAAAACGTCATCACTACGCAGTACTGTTTTTGGAAATTATTTTCTTAAAAAAAAAACGTCATCACTACGCAGTACTTTTTTTAATATTTGAACGCTGAACGCTAACGGAACGCTGAACGCAAAACATTGAACGGAACGCTGAACGGAACGCTAATTTTTTTTGAACGCTGAACGGAACGCTGAACGCAAAAAAAGCTGAACGCTCACAAGCCTGATATATATAAATACATATATATCAGGAAACGACCAAGACACCATTTTTCGCCGGGACTTAAATTTTTCAAGCCAGGCCAAAACCGGGCCGGGACTTAATATATATTTTCGTTCCCTCGACATTTTTTTATAAAATAATTTTAAGAAAAGTAAGGACGTTTTTTTAAGAAAATAATTTCCCAACAGAAAGTGGTGACTTTTTTTTAGAAAATAATTTCCAAAAAAAAATTCTGAAAAAGTGATGACGTTTTTTTAGAAAATAATATTTCGAATATTCCTTTATAAAAAAGTCGTTACTTTATGAATGACAAACGAAAGAAAATATTTAAGTCCCGGCCCGGTGTCTACAAACACCGGGACACCGGTTGTTTCCTGATATATATATATATATATATTCACTTGAAGGGTGTTTATTTCATGGTACATATACAGTTCACTTGATCTATCTAGGGGTAAATACGAGTAGTCTATATCTCACATCTTATACTATCATTGGCTAAATAAAATGTCCCCTGAATAGAGAATAATAGAAACAAGTAATACTCAAAGATAAAAAAGTAAAAAATATATCAAAATGGGGCATAATGGCTCTATGAGATTTTAAAAGAATTGACTAATAGAAAAATATTATCTCAAGTGCCAAACCCGACTTGAAATTTATATGAAATTATTCTTAGCAAAAAATACGACCAAAGAATGACCATAAACTTTGTTAAATTTTAAATTGAAGCAAAAATCGTAAATTATTTACATAGTATATAGACGATATTTGGCATAAAAACGTTGAAAAAATTGCAATCATTATGAAAATTTAACAAAATGTGATATATGGTAATGTTAATAATATATTACAAAATAAAAAAATAGTTATTAGCAACAACAAAAAAACTGAAAGTGTATATTTTGGGCCTTGAGAGGTGTCCAAGCAAAAACAATAGTAATGTTTATTCGCATTTTTCTTTAATATTTTTTGAGAGATGAAACTTCAAGCTGCCCATAAATATAGATTGAGTAGATATCCCTAAAATTCAGACAGCACAAGCTACTTGAAAATAGCCATTTATGATGATAAAACCTGGGGGACCTGCTCGTTGATGACGATCTCGTGAGAGGTGTAGGAGTAGGAGAGAGTAACGTCGGAGCTCTTCTTGGGCGTGAGGTGGACCCAGAGATGACCACGTGTTTCTTAATTAAAAATGGTATGATTTTCAATAATAATAGGCAACATAAACCTTTTCTACATTCTTAGTACCTAATAAAATATAAACAACCGAAAAATCAACTTAAACCAAATATTTGTAACATTATGGTATCAGTATTTTTGTAACCCTTTTAACTTAACAAAATATTGAATTAAATTCTTGTTTAATTTTGTTCTGCTCTTATTAATTTGAGTGATTTTGAAATACGTTTATTTGTTTTTTTATACGTAATTATGTTTTTTTAATTTATTGTACTTTATGCGTTTTATATTCATAATATACAAGTTTTAATATAGAACTTTTAAAAATAACTACTGTACATTGGAAGACGCTACAAAATATATGGACGGATGATTTAAACCAAGGCTATTCAATTGGCGGCCCGCGGGCCAGATGCGGCCCAGACACGGCCAACATGTTTTGGTCAACATACACTTGCGAATCGAGCTTTTCTCACGTGAATGCAATTAAGAACAGTTATCGGTGTTCCCTAACAGACAACAAAATTCACCAGTGCCTTAGGATTGCATTGACATCTTATGAGCCAAACATCAGAGATCTTGTGCAAAACAAGAAATGCCACTTCTCTCACTAAAGTCACCGGCAGCAGTGGGCTAAAATAGCCCTGTTCTGTTTAGCAGCCAGCCTCATGAACAATGAGAAATGTTGAGTTAAATGTTCTATTTTTTGTTTGTTTTAAATAAAGGAGATGGAGCAGAGAGTTGTTTGTGTGCATTTTTATAGGCCTATTCAATTTTGAAAGCTAAAAAGGTCATATAAAATAGGCCTAATAAAAAAATAATAATAGGCATAGTAACCATTGGCCTAATAATACTAATAGTAATACTACTAATGTTAAATAAAAAAACATAATAATAGACTTATTTGAAAAAAAGTGGCCGCGGAAATTTTGCGGCCCAGCTCAAGTTCTTGGATTCCAAATGTGGCCCACTTGGAAAACTAATTGAATAGCCCTGATTTAAACTGTCCAATAAGTTTGAATTTTGCTCTAGATGTGACAAAGCCTATCGGATTCCAACTTTTGAATATCCAAAAACAAAATATGTATTTTTGTATGACAGTAACCAAAAAAATAAGCTATATTTAAATACAAAAATTATTATGACTAAGTATTCTATTAGAGTATTCCAAAAATTTATAATCAGTTTGCTCAGTCACCAAGCACTGGTATTTGATTGATCTATACATGCGTTAAGCTTTTGGTAGTTTGGTTAATCTTTCGTTGTTAATGTGTGTTTACTAAAGAATGCTTCAATATAAATAATAAAGTTTATCGTTCATGCTACCGTAAATTGATATTTTAATCGCTAGTTGAGTTGTTCAAAGTATTTCTTTAAATTTTGTAAAATATATAAATACAATTTATAAAAATAGGTAGAATTTCGTGAAATATATATATATATGTGGGCATTATTTTGTTTATAGATGTCTTTTCTTGTTTATTGGTATCTCAAGTTTAAAAAACATAATTACAGACACCAGCTGACTATTAGACGTATAACAAAGAAAGAAAAATGAGTGCCCCATTGAAAAATATATCATGTAACGAGAGGCTTCAGAGCACTATATATCAATAATCTAATCAAGGATAACAACTAGAATCGAATAATACCAGATGTATCGCATAATATTCCCGTAACATTTTTGATACAATGTTACCAATAACCAGCCAATCCTTTATAATTTCTTATGCCATTGTGATATCACCCTTGTATGACCTCGATGTAGTCGTCATTAAGAAATGTATTTGAATACCTTTCAGGAACGCTTATTTTTAAGTTAGAATCAAAAATTGTGGCCTTTTGTTATGACCAGGGCTGTAGGAATCTGGTAAATACACTTTCTGGGCATAAACGACCTTTTAACGCATATTTGGCCTTTTTCTGCATATTTGAACAAATTTTGAGGATATTTTGAGTTGGACCTGCCAATAACAAAAAACAGTCACCAGGCCAGGGGCACTCTTCAAGGTGTTTGGTGAAGATTTTGACTATAACAGTCTACACCTGCTCGTCACTGATTGAGCAACTTACTGTCTGAAGGTCGGGCGAGGTTTGAAGGAACTCTTCCAAAACATGATGCATGTCACCCGCATCTGTCATGCTCTCAACGGGGTGACTGAATTGGTTCGTTACGAATTTCTTCTAGTGGATGAACTGATATGAGATCAAAAAGGGGTTTGTCAAAGTATCTCGACGCAAGAAGGCCCTTGCCACTTCCGGGCAAGTTCCTCCTGCCCCGGAGCCTTGCTTGACTAGCTGAAGAACTTGACTCGAAGTGGCATTCTACTACTGCAACCATTTCCAGGGGATTGGAGACTTCATAGAATCTCTCAATGACGACAATTTGGCAATCGTCAAAGCCAAGAAACTATTCAAGAACTCAAAACTGCCGGGTCAGCTGGCATTCATCAAGGGCAACTTTACTCAACGCGCCATTTAAAGCCTACAAGAGCGCCTTTCACTGACGGAGAGCGTTAGAATCCTTGAGAGGTTGCAGATGCAGCTAACCGTTGAGCCCTTTGCTAGCAAGTTGAACAATGTCCTTGAGAAGAACCGGACTTCGGAAAAATAAATTCTACTCCAGAATTCTGAAGAGAGAGAGAGAGACATTGGAGCTCAAAGATGATCCTAAATTGCCGTTCCTCTTCTCGTGCGCTCAAATTACCTCTGTGGACTGCGAAAGGGTCTTCTCCAAACTTAAGTCTCGTTTGTCTGAAACAGTTGCATGTAAAAGGTATGCTCATTCTTCAGTGAAAAAATGATTACATGACATAATTTTAAATTATTTAGAATATACATTATTTTACCACATATTAAGACTTTTCTTAGCTAATTTAACTTTTTTTATGCATATTTCTGGGCATATATGGCATTGTTTTTATTCCAAATTCCAACAGCCCTGGTTATGACATTAACAGAGAGAAAATCTTATACAGACCTTCTCGTCTTCCATTAAGACCATTGTTTATTTTACTCCGAGCTACGCTACACCGTAAAAGAATATATATATTTAAAAAAGTGAATTATTATTTCGTAAAAATAAGTTCTCAAAAGCAGAAAAGCCTTATAAAAATGAAATATCGCTTTGCTAGATGTCCTTATAAGTTTGATAGAAACTTTAAAATTGAATATAGCTTTAATCTATAGTATGCTGACAAAATTATTATCCCCTCATTAAGTGTTCGTTATATTTTCACCACATTGTAATATTTTATTAATTGAATAAGGGTTAAAAATACTATTTTTAAAAGGGAGGTTAAATAATAATAACTTTTCAGATCTTATTAGATATAAAACAATGTGTCTTAGGATGAGAGAAAATAAAATGCATACCTTATTGTTAATAATACAAAAATAAGCACTCCCTTGGCTTAATGATTTTAAACACGCATTGAAACACTTAATCATTTATTTATAATAAGAACAAAAGGAAATTGAATCAATGAAAGAATAGTTTTTCTTCTACAAACCTGGCATAATAATAATAATGTTACTACAAAATCCACACAAATGTATAGCGCAAAAAGAACAATTTTCTTAGAGTCTTCATGAGTGAAATTGTTAAAATATAAGACATAGGCATTTTGAATAACAAAAACCATGTTTCAGAGGTTTTTTAATCATTAAAAATATATACCGAAATTAAAATATAGATGATTTAAATGAATGGATTTTTTTGGTCAACTCTATGTTTCTTTTGTTGAACTCTTGAGTTTTTCTTGGCATTTCTCAAACACATTTTTGAACTCATTCCGTTTGGCTTCCTCCTTGAACTTGACGGCCAACTGCTCCAGCTTGCTCTCTTCCTCAGAAAAGTCCATGGCAAACCAACAGAGTGCAGTGGTGGATGTTGCGAGGGGACTCAGGCTCATGTCCTCTGTGATGAGATGATTCACAGCAATCTTGTGGATTTGGTCACGACGAAGAAGGACGCGGAAGGTATTTCGCTCTTCATGCTCAAGGATTTTGATGTCTCCAATGCCGCGCTCCTTCCATTCCTTTGTGGAGGATTCATATCTGAAAAGAACATCAGAGTAAGCAGGGATATATAACACTCATAGGAAAATACAGAATGCAGATAATACAATTTTTATGATGAAGCAATGATATATTATCAATATTGTAAAGACAGTCTAAGATTATAAGGATGACGAACAAATATAAGCCATTAGAGCCGTGAGTCATATTTTTGAAATTTATAAGATGACATCATTAATGATGTGAAATTCACAAAGAAAAATAATAAATCACACGAAGAACAACATAATGCAAAATTGCCTGTATATGTACAGGGCAAAGGATCAGTGCAATTTTATGTAGATTGTATGCGTATTTAAATGCAAAATCATTATAAGATTTTTATTATGAAAAAATCATCTAGTAGCAATTATCTTTACTATAGTGATCAACCACAGTATTAATATATATCACTTTATATTTTGTGTCCCTTTATATATTTTTTAAAAATAAATTGGAAATTTTGAGATGAAAGTAGTATTGCAAGCGGATTTACTGATCTTCAGAAAAAATTGTGAAGGGAAAAAAATGGTAGAAGATAGAAAAGGAAAACAATGGCATAACAAAAAAAACAGGTCAAAACAATGGTAGATTCAAGTACTGAAGTGAAACACACCTAAATATTGGCTTGTAGCGCGAAAATCTGCTTCAGGCTAACCAATATTTATCATAGAAATAGAGTAAATCAAGAAACCAAAAACGAATGGTTCATATTTTATGGATAAAATGATAAACAAAATGTTAACTTTTCATAAGTTCAAAATCCCATTAATTACTGTTGAGAATAAGTAACGCCTGTCTTAACATACTACGATATTAGGAGAAAATGATCGAAATTGGAAAAAATGTGAATGATAATAGAAAGGAGATATTTTACATAATAGGTATAGTATTTAAATAACTTCATTTATGGATACTTTTTTAACATTTAATGCATATCAAAACACTTCATGTTGGATCTTCGAAAATCAAGGAAATATAAATAGTTTTTAAAAATATATCACCTAATCAGTTTATATCTCCTTTATAACTACTCAGTTGCTTCAAAAGAATACCTTTGCTTTATCATTTACTCTTTGTCTATATATCTTCAAGTCACCTAAGAAAAATCACGAACATTATAAAATATACTTTACCTATAGGCCTTGGACCTATGGCTAAAGAGAACCTTTTCTTCCTCTTCACCGGATTTAACATCTACAAGCTCTGGGAGTTCAATGATGGGCTCAAAGTAAGGATCGTGATCCTCCTCCTCCGGATCTTCATTCTTGGATGAGTTTAAGGCAGCCTTAGTGGATTTTCCAAAGACACTCGACCCTGCTCCCTCAAAGGAAAACTCCTCGTTCTTTTTACCAAAGGTGAAGCCGGAGTTGCTCTTGTCGGAGAGAGAGGCGAAACTTGGAAGGCCAGTGGAAGAGGAAAATAGTCCGTCAGAGGATGATGGATTGACCCCTCCAAAGATGTTGGTGGTCTTAGGAGTCTCTCCTCCTCCGAAGATGTTGGTAGTCTTAGGAGTATCTCCTCCTCCAAAAATGTTGGTGGTCTTTGAAGAAGACTCACCTCCTCCGAAGATATTGGGGGTGGTTTTGGGAGTCGTTCCTCCATCTACTCCCCAAAGCTCATGTTAGCCTTTGAAGAGTCCCCTCCTCCGAAGATGTTGCTAGTTTTGGGAGTCTCTCCTCCAAAGGTATTATTGGCGGCCTTAGAAGCATTGTCTCCAAAGATCTTGGAACCGAAAATGTTGTTATTGGGAGAGCTATTAGATGATGCACCAAATAGATTAGATGATCCAGAACCATTTTGGCTGGAAAATATGTTGCTTTTCCCCCCGAAAACCCCTGTTGGAGATGATTTTTCAACACCATTTACGTCACTACCGTCTTCTTCTTCTTCACTTTCACCTTCTTCTTCACTTTCATCTTCCTCTCCATAGATTAAATCTTCTTCTTCAAATTCGTCGGGCTCCTGATCATCCTCAAACTCCGTCACTAAATGTTCCTTCTTCACTGCAGAGAGCTTATCCATAATGACTCGACATCCCTCAGAGCCAAACATGTTCCCATCAATAGAGAGTAACTGGAGTTGTTCCTTATTTGCAACGGCATCAACAATGCTGAGCCCACCTTCTTCAAGGATTTCATTGGAGTCCATGTGAAGCTCTCGCAGAGAGGCATGACCTTTTCGGATCGCGGATGCAACTTTTATTGCACCCTCCGTCTTGAGGAGGCAGTCCCCGATATTGAGGACTTCCAAAGCCGGGAGATGTGTCAGAGCCTCCGAGAGGGACTCAGCTCCTTTGGTTGTGAAAGTGTTGTCGTTCATATTGAGAATGCGTAGCCCGGGATTGGATCGGAAGGCGTCACATAGCGCGGCGATGCCTTCGTGGTAAATGCCGTTTTGTGGCATGCTCACCTCCTCCAAGGAACTCATCCTTTTAAAGACTTTGGCTAGGGCAATGGCACCTTGGTTTTCTTGGCGTGAGCGGCCTAGGACAAAGACTCGAAGGGCCAAAGGATGTCCAGCCGTTGTGGATTTGTCGATGCAATAGCCAAGGAGCTCTGCTAGGTGCTCCCCACCTGTGACACCACAGCCTGTGTTATTGAGCCGAAGTTCCTTTAAAGAGTAACAGGCTGGGGATTGCAGGAGATCCCGTAGACCCTCCATTCCGATGGGACCGAAGGCATTGTCGCTCAAATCCAATTCCACGAGCTGAGCCCCTGCCCCAATGATTCCCTTGGAGAGATGCTTCAGGGCCGGGGGGATCTCCGTCTTCATTCGTCCCGTAAACATATCCTTCCAGTGAGCGCGCCGAAACTCGGAATGACCCTCTAGAGCTTTCCCTATAGCCTCTGCAGCCTCGATGCCAACTGTATTCCCTGATAGTGTAAGGATGTGCATGTCCTTAGTGGCTTGTACTTTTTGTACTACCTCCTCGGCGTCAGCGGCCGTATTGAGCTTGAGAGATTGATCCTTGAAGGAGAGTTCGGATTCTTCCTTCACTTCTGTAGGAGGTTTATACGCGGTCACAGTAGTAGTGAATGAGGGCACGCTAGAAGTGAAGAGGAAGAGACAACCGCTGGAGAGGAACTTCCGAAGACAAATCCTGTTGTAGAACTGCTCGGTGAGGCAGTATTCCCAAATGTGAATCCGGATTTCCCCACTGAGCCCATGAGTGCAGGAGCCGGCGTCGTCTTAGGGACCTCAGCTTCTTTACCGGGTTGCACAGTTTCACAAGCTGGGCACTTAATCACACTTGCCTCATTTCGACACATACATCCCGAGCATTCCCAACTTCCAGGCTTGGGCTTGAACTTATCCATGGAACTAAGGGTCTCAATAACAGGCTTACTTTCCTCTTTCTTCTTTGGAGGAGTTGTAGCAGAATTAGCTCCAGATGTATCCTTGTGCTTGTTAAAAACATCAATGAACTCAGATGCGAGCTCAGGGGTCTTAAACCTCGCACAAAACTTTTCCAATTTGACCTCTTCATCCGAAAAATCGTTGGCGGCCCAAATAGCAGCAGTTTCCTTGGCCTTCATGCGCTCAATCATCATCTCGGCGTTTAGGAAGTGATTGGCGCAGATCTTGTGGGTCTGCTCTCGTCTCATAAGGAGTCGTACCTTACCTGAGGTCTTGTGTTTTAGGATCTTGATCTGCCCAAGGCCCCGCTCCTTCCACTCTTTTTCCACGAGGCGAAATAGTTTGGAGCGTGACTCAAAGAGGATTTCCTCCTCTTCCTCACCCGTCACAACTTCCACTTCCTCGGGCAAAGGGATAATGGGTTTGAAATCGGGACAAGGGTCATGTTCCTCATCCTCTTCCGCGTAGGAGTCCTCGTTGTTGTTCTTTGAAGGTGTATTGTGGATAGAAGTGCTCAAAGGGACCTTATTATTCTCCTTAGGAGCAGTTATGCCACCAAAGCTAAAGGGCTCAACTTTGGAGCCAGTGCTTCCAAAGGGGCTCTTCTCATCCGTAGACAGCTTGGGTGTGCCGAAGTTGAATCCCGTGGACAATGGGGACGCATTAGAGGAGAGTCCGAAGGAGAAAGTGCTAAAGGGTGAGGGCTTCGTCTCGGCAGCTGATGAAGCAGGAGTGGTTGCTGCAGCTGAAGACGTAACGCCGATCGGAGTGGATGACGGTGTTGTGGTCTTAAAAGAGAATCCACTTCCACCGAAGGAGGTGGTGGTGGTGGTGACGACGACAGGAGTAGATACTTCCCATCTTTGGATGCTTCACAAGCCACGCAGGTCTTCTTATCTTCATCATTAGAAATGTAGCAATGAGAGCATTCCCATTTGCCCGTCTTGGGTGTCCCTCCTGAGGAGAGGAAAGGAGCTGTCTTAGTGACTTGGCCCTTAGTAGGTGATGAGCTGAATATAGATACAGCCGTTTGCGCTGTTGTAAAAGCCTCCAAAAATGTATCCGCCTGCTCAGCCGTCTTGAATCTCGCGCTAAAGTTCTCTAGCTGCACTTCCTCGTCCGAGAAGTCATTTGCACTCCAAGTGACGGCCTTTTCCTGGTTCTTCATTTTCTCTACTTTGATATCGGGTAGGATGTGATGATTGGCACAAATCTTGTGGGTCTGCTCTCGCCTCATAAGGAGTCGCACCTTGCCTGAGGTCTTGTGCATCA
Organism: Caligus rogercresseyi; assembly: GCA_013387185.1. Lineage (NCBI taxonomy): Eukaryota > Metazoa > Arthropoda > Copepoda > Siphonostomatoida > Caligidae > Caligus > Caligus rogercresseyi. Next base: position 828,938 of record CP045904.1, on the reverse strand, counting down.
GTATCTTGATCTGCCCAAGGCCTCGCTCCTTCCATTCCTTGTCCACGAAGCGGTAGAGCTTGGAGCGATCCTCAAACAGGATTTCTTCCTCTTCTTCACCTGTCACGACTTCCACTTCCTCGGGTAAGGGGATGATGGGCTTGAAGTCAGGGCAGGGGTCGTGATCATCATCGTCCGTGGTGACGCTGTTGACAGAGACCTGTCTCTGACGGCTCCCAGACTCTCCGGAGTCCCCAACGGCGGAGTAGACGGGATCTGGGATTTTAGAGAGGATGGAGGTCGTGGTGATGGGTGCGGGAGCCTCTCCATTGAGTGAGGACGATGGAAGAAGTTCGCTGCTCTTCTTCACATCAGAGCTTGAGAGCCCTCCAGGTAAATTGATTTGGAAGGAGTGAGATGGTAATGAGGTGGAAACGGGTGTGATGGATAAGCTAGTGTTATTAAGGGGAAGAGGTCTAACACCCAGACGATGCTCTGGAGGAATGGTGACAGAGCCAGAGAAAGTAGGGACAGGGTCTTTGCCCATCACAGGGATTTTATCCGATGAGCTAATGACGATATTGCTTGGAGGTGCTACATTGTGAGACGAGGAAGGTGTTTGGCGAATGTTTGGGCTTACAAACTGAGTATCAGGTAGGGGTGTAGGGATCCAGGATGGTTTACTTGGTTGTGGAATTTGTTGGGGTAGAACGGGGGGCATGTCAGGGCGCAATAGGGTTGCAGGAAGAGGTGGTGCCCGAACCCCTCCTCCGAGTGCTGCAGCATAGCCCCCGCTCGCAAACTGAAGAAAGGCCGCCTGTTGAAGAGCAGCATGTTTCTCTGCCTCTTTCAACCTCTGTTTAAGTAGCGATAACTCCTCCTCGGATTCCTTTGACGCGGTACTGGGCGGCGGGGCTTGATGTGGAGGTTGCTGCTGATGCTGCTGCTGAAGCGATGTTATGGCGCTCACAGTGGCCGCTACAGCATTCGTGATATCCTTCATACGAAGTTCGTCCCGGTCCTTGAGATCCTTTTGAGGAGCGTCATCTCCGTGGCCACGTTTTGGCTGATGGTCTTCCCCTGACGAACCTCGTAGAGAACCTCCGAGAGGAGCTTGGAGAGCCCTTCCTGCTTTTCCTCTAGGGAATCCAGGCGCTCATCCAAGTGATGGAGAAATCCCTCTTGCTTGCTTTCGAGGCTCTTGACCTGGGCCGAAAGCTATCCGGGCTGGGACGAGGAGCAAAGCGCGCCTTGCCCGAGGAGGACGCCTTGGGCGTGGAAAAAAAGTTTGTGGGAATGACAACGGAGCGATCGCCTTCGGAGGGCTCCTCTCCGGAATGCTGCGCCTCCAAAGCGGATCCATTGCGGCTCCCTTCGTAGGCCAGGATGCTGCTCGTCAGCTTGGAGACGGCCATGGACTTGGGGGCAGAGACGAGGCCTTGCTTGAGCCAGTGACGCGCTTCCTCCAGCTCGAAGGGACTCGCGACGCTCTGAAGGCGGAGGATGGAAGTCAGCGTCTCTGAAGCGGAAGGGTCGAGCTCGTAGGACCGCTTATAAGACACGAGGGCACTCTCCTTATCCCCAAGAGACTCCAGGAGCTGACCTAATAAGAACAAGAGGAATCAGAAGAGAAGAGAAAAGGACATGGACATGAGTCGCTGGCTTACCTTTGAGTTGGTGAGCAGAGGCGGAAGACTCTCGCACGCTCAGGTAGTTGCTCACATAGATCCTGGCTGACTCCAGTGCACCCACATCGTAATACATCTTGGCTATCTCGAAGCCCTTGAGGTTACGATGATAGCTAGAGCTAGTGCTTTCCTCCAACTTGCCCACAAAGGAGTCCACGGACTTCTTGGAAAGGGAAGAAATCATGCTGAGTCAGGAGAGGAGGATCTACCGATCACTCCACACGACTTGATCACAAGACAACTTTCCCGCCAAAAAAAGACTCCCTTGGCTCTCACTCTTCACTCACACTCCAATACACGTCCTGGAATACCCGCCACGGACTCCAATTCAGACGATTCTTTCTCGAGGGCGTCCTGACAATTGGAAGGAATCTCCTGACAAATGGTAATCAAGAGGGAAGAGTCACGGATGATGATAATAACACGAGTCACGCTTTCACCTGGGCATGCAGTTTCACAGTGCGAGAAGAAGAAGAAGAAGATGATGACCTACACTGAGGCTCTTGTGAAGAATAAAAAGGAGAAAAAGGGAGAAAAGACCGGGGGCCGGAAGTCTTCAAAGATACCACATGAAAAAAAAAAATGAAGCAACAAACATGGGAGACTCTTCAGCACAAACAACAAAGTGCTGAAGTCACGTATGGTAGTGCTGAAATTCGTGGTATTTGTTCACTCTACGTTATGGGGGAAAGACAGCGACAGAAAGCATTAAAGAGAGAGTGAGCCTTCATATTTTTTGTTATCAAAAAATGAAAATAATATGACATCTCACTTATGGTGAATATGGAGTGCCGAAGTCATGTAGGGTATTTTTATTTTGTTTTCTACCTTATTTATAATAGAAAATGGCTAATATTATAACAAAAAGGAACTGCATCATCTCAATACATATGCAATTGATTTCATATCTTTTTGTCGGAATGGCAAATAGCCATTGTTTATTTTAAATCCTGAGGAAAAAAATATATATACATACGACACTATTTTAGTGTAATTTCCATTCAATATTGAATGGTGTGTTGATGAAAAGGTTTTGTCATTGTTCCCCATTATTTATCACATATATTTATATGTATTAAATGTATTTTAATATATATATTATGTACTTGTGATATCTAAATTTAGACTTATATAAATAAAGGTGAGTTTTAATAAATAGTCAAAATATTCACCTCTAAAATATTTATACCGTTAAAATACAATAAGAAATCATTTGTATGTATATTTCATCATTATTTTATTTATTTTACTCCTTCAGCTCTGTCCTTTATACTCCTTATTTTTCCTTTTCTTTTAATTCCATATAAAGTATTATAGTATTACTTGGTTTTTGATGGCACTTGTAACGTTTGGGGAACGTATTTTTTTGATACACCATTAACTTTGGGGGAACATGGTAAAAACATAGAGATATTAAGACATTGAGTGCTTCTGGATTTTTCAGAGAAATACGTTTTTGCACCCAATATAAACAAATATTTATATCCTTATGATCAGCTTACGATGACATAGTACAAATTACTTTGTTTATATTGGACACATAAATACAGCTGAACGATGTTTCTCTGCTATTGAAGGGAATCCGCTCTCTATAGCTTAATATTTCTATGGTAATAACTCTTTAAAGTTTTAGTAATAACTAAAAAAAGGAAACATCAAGGTATATAAAATACAAGGTATGTTAAATTTAGAATTTTAACTTAATAAATCCCCGGCCTGCTCTCAGTCGTCATTTTTTAAATTTCTTTATAATTAAATATATATATTCAATACCCCTTCTTTCAACCTCATTTGTGTGAAAAAATGTCAACAGACATTCAGGTGTCAAAGGTAAAATTGACAAACATCTTCCACGGATCATGGCAACTTTAATCATTTTATTCGGACAACACACTTGATCAATGGATAAGAAATAGTCAAAACTACTCTTCAGATCCATTTAATCGAACAACAAGACGCCATTAGGGTTAATTGATTTTCCACTTTCGAAAACCCTAAAAAATGTAAGACAATATTCTGATTAGGTAATGAACTTTAAAGTTAATTAACTTAACAAAATGAATGGAAGATCTATTACACCGTTAAAATATATATTACCTGAATTTATAAGTTTTTCAATTTTAATCTAACTTTTACAAGCAAAACAATGTTCTGAGTATCAAATAAATATTCTAAATTGCTATATTTTTTATGGAATTGAGATATCATGCGGAACTTGAGTTATCACTGATCGTCAAATTTTGGGTGAACTCACTTGATTGAGCAAAGAAATATGAAATAATACCCAATGAATCCAAATATGATATTAATATATTTTTAGTAATTATTTATCCTCAAACCCAAGATATTAAGATACGCAAATTATTAAAATAAAAAATACCATTTGTCCTAGAGATATGTAAAAGATCATACAATAATAACATAGAAATTGTCAAACAATTAAAAACACTAATAAAAACTAGTAAATCTAGTTACAGGGACAAAAAGTATTTAAATTATCTTAGCAAATTTATAAAAAATTATTGAAAGATTTTAAAAAAATACTACAAAAAGTAATAGATTTGTACAGCCAAAAATGTATTGTTGCGATACTTAAATATATAAGATTTAAGTATTACTTTAGAGAAATCTACTTATGTTTGAATATTTTTACATAAATCTTGCTTTATTGATCGTGAACTCGTTATAGTTATTAAATCAACTAACCTGAAGAATATTTTCTCAGTTTATTTTCACTGATGGTTTATAAATGAATAAAGTCTAACCTTCTTATCTAAATTTGACCTCTAATAAAAATAATATATCAGAAAACTAAATCTTGATAAGGTCTGCGTCAAATATTTATATTTAATGAACTATTAAGTTTAGCCTTGTATTTCATACTATTAGCATTACTTTAGTACATAAATTACAAATATTTTTTTAAAGAGCTATTTACAAATTGATAAACTTATAACTTAAGCCAATTGTTATAAGACAATATTTGAAGTTAGATCTAACCTAAAGCTTAAATAAAAATATTCACTGTGTTATATGTTTTGATTTTATTTATTACAACAATAATCTAAAATTAAATAATACGTAATGAACATACATTAATTCTTTATTGTTGATTGAGGTTTTGTAACCGACATTTTATATAAAAATATGATGATAAAAGAGACTATGACGTCATCGGTACATTCTTTCTTTTAAGTGTCCGTGCTACTTTTTAACTATTACATGCCTGGTATTTTATTACCTTGGGAAATATTTTTAAAGATTAAGAACCTGTTTGGACCAGTAGAGATCCGAATATAAAAAAGAAGAACATATTTTGTCAGAGCCTTAGAGTAAGAGAGTTTGGACCAAGGAGAATATATAAGGTGAGTCAAAGAGGAGATCTCTGACTTATGCTCTTGTTCAAAAGATAAATTTTTGTGACGTCACGAATGCTACAATAAAAAAACCTTGTTTGTTTGTTTAGCTCCTAGAATAGACCCACCTCACCGGAACCTAATCCGGTATCAGCCGGTAGTGACTATCTAGTAGCTATTGTCTTTATTAATAAAAATATCATTAAAAGTGCATAAACATTTAAATGTTCTAAAAATATTCCTCCAGAGACAACCTTCTTTCACCGATATTTCCCTCGAGTTGTCTTATCTTCTGTCGTGTAAAAGGACAATTGTAGATGAGGTGATATGGAGTTTCCTCGTCGTCGTTACAGAGCCGGCAAGTTGGGCTCTCAACCTTCCCCATCTTAAAGAGATGCCGATTTAGATGAATGTGACCGCTCACCATTCCAACAATGACAGAAATTTGGTTTCTCTTGAAACTGAATATCTTCTTCCCAACATAGGGCTCAGTGATGAACTGTTTTGTTTGACGACAGCACTTCATACTTTGCCAAGCAATTCGCCATTCTTTCAAAGATTCTTGTCTTAGGGAATTCTTTGATTGGCACATAGATACTGGTACTGAGATTGGTGTACCTCTCATGGCGCCATTCTTTGCCAACATATCGGCGTATTCATTCCCGGTGCTATCATTGTGTCCTCTGATCCATCCTAACGTGATTTTACAATTATAATTATTGATGGCGTCTTTACACGCGAGAATTTCTGCACTCAAAAGGTCACCTGGTTTAATGTCCAGACTATTGATAGCCGACATGCTGTCAGAAAGGATTATTATTCTCTTTCGTTCAATTTTTCCCCATTGAGATTACTACATATGTTTCTGATGGCTTCCACTTCAGCTTGGTACACTGTGTTTGTGTCTTCAAGTTTTAAGAACTTTTGATCAAGTACTTTGTCCCCACACGTTATAGCCCATCCAGCACCTGTTTGATCCTTGATTCTTGACCCGTCAGTGTAACCGATGAGATCAAAATCATTGATACACCAATATTTTTTGATGTCGTAACCCAGATTATTGGACCAGAAAGGGATCCGAAGTGGAGGAGTTGGGATATTTTTTACTTGCAAATATTTATCTAAATATTGCAAGTGTCCTCTTTGTAGGTGGTCGAACCATTTCAGTGGAGTTTCCTTTTTAGTCCGAAGCCTAATTAAACTCGCACGCTCCATTACAAATAGATGAAGTGGAAGGAGCCCACATAGTACTTCCATAGTCGCAGTAGGTGTAGACCTCATAGCTCCTGTTATGCTCATCAGACCAAGTCTCTGTAGTTTACTAAGTTCATTTTGATGAACCTAGTGCCTAGAAGTTTAGGTGCAAAAACAATAGCGCCATAGCTCACTATAGATCGAACATAGGTCTCGTAGATCCATTTAGACTTTCGTGGGCTAAGCCCCCAGTCGGATCCAACAAAAGTTCGCAGGGCAAAGAGACTCCTCTTAGCCTTAGAGATTGCATATTCTATGTGCTTTCTCCAGTTTAGACTATCGTCAATTATTACGCCAAGATATTTAAATGTTCGAACTCCCTCAATCTTGGCTCCATTCAGGTAGAGGGAGTATCCTTGCATTTTCTTCTTTTTGAAAAAAGCATATATTTTGTTTTGGTTGAACTGAAGGTAGTGTCTCTAGTGTTTGCCCAACTTTTAAGCCTATTAAGGGCACCTTGCATCAAGTTGTTAATGGTTTGACGATCCGTACCACGAACACACAAAGCCAGATCATCAGCGTAAGCAACTGTATAAACCGGTGGTTTGAGAAGGTCTATAGCTTCTTGGAAAGCAAGGTTCCATGCAAGGGCCGATAGGATTCCTCCTTGTGGGCATCCTTTGGTTGGTGAAACTGAAACACGTTCGCCACCCAATTCTGCAAAAACAGTTCTATTCTTCAGTAGGTTGGCATACCATCGGATTGTCATATTGTCCACTCCATACTTCCTCATTCCATCTATGATATGATCAAAGCTAATCCGATCAAAAGCACCCTCGATATCCAAGAATACTACAAGGGCCTCTTCATTCCGGTGGTAGCTGCTCTCAATTGAGTCCACGAGTTTGCTGATGGCTGTATCAGTGGACCTTCCTCTTGTAAATGCAAATGGGTCGGCAGAGCCAACTACATTTCTCAAAGATCTTCCACTGCAGCATTCGTTCTAAGATTTTAGTGCCACATTGGTGAGTGAAATGGGGCGGAAGGCTCGAGGTTCGGAATAATTATCCTTACCGGTTTGGGAATGAATATTACTTTACTTATCCTCCAACATTTGGGAGTATACCCGAGTAATAAACTAAATTATAGAGATCCGTTAATCTCACTATAAAACCATGGGGCAGATTCTTAAAAGCTTGTGGAGGAATTAGATCAGGGCCTGGCTTTTTGTTTGACTTAAGACTTAAAATGGCGCACTTCACAAGATCTTCGTCAAAGTATTTTATATGGGGTTCAAGGTTAATGGAAGTACCGTCTTCATGGTTAGTATCGTTGACGTCCTTAGAATTAGGAAAATGCTCTCTTAGAAGCGACTTCAAGCTCTCTTTTTCGTCCAAAAGTCCGTTCAAGATACCTACACGAGCATGGGTATGATTCATTTTGGTCTTCATTAGCCGAGATATATCTCTTGGACCTGCCAATCCATAATCATTGTTTTATACAATTGTTTTTCGACTTTGTACATTTCATACTGCTTCTTACGCTGAAGAAATTTACTTTGCGTCGCTGTACCCTAAGCTCATTGCTCCACCAAAAAAAACCCTTATTTATTAGTGCTATGAAATATAAATTATTTCTCAACTTTATATCTCAATTGAAATATTTCATTAAAAATAATATTGTCTGATGCATGAAACAATTATTGTGTAAATGATTTATCATTAGTATTCATTATTTTAAGTGATAAGCAAATAATATTTCAAACAAAAAAAAAAAAAATTAAAATCAAGATTTTAATTTATTTGAGAGAAATGAATAAATCACAATAATATAATTATACATATGTACATACAAAAAGGGGGAACATAAGAATATAATATAATTACGCTAATTAGTTATCTGACCTATGTATTTAGGTTTTCACTAGTATTTTTTAGTTGAAGTAGCTTATTAAGAAAATTGACTCAAATCCGTCAATTTTCTAGCAAATCAATAATAATTTTCTTGACCAATTTGGATATAAATTGATAAGTGGCTTAAAAGTCTTGAAAAACATGGGGTCCTTATCGATTGCGTCTTGATGGTATTATGAAACAATTGGAAATGAGGGCGGTAGCTACATCTTCTTTTGAGTAGCACTTTTAACAAGGATTCATAAGCTTCTTGTTTGATCGCTGTGTAATCCTTTTCGAATGAGGTTCTAATCAAAGTTTCCTTAAAGTTTGAGACACTTAACTTTGTAGCAGGCAGCTTCATTTTCGTGAGTGAGATGAGAGTTCCTCATTCCTCCTCAATAGTCAACTCACATTTTTCTTCGTTCACGGGCTTCTTGATGGTCCTGTCGGAAGGACTTGGACGCACTGAGGAGGGTGATCCAAGGATGAAGAGTGAAGGAACAGCTTGAGACTTAAGCTTCTTCCAAGCAAAGATGCCAGGCCCGGCAGCAGGCCCAGGCTTTTGGGGGCCTACAGTTGTTATGGGGGCACAGTTGGCACATTCATAAAAAATCATACCCACGTCACTCAGTGGGTGGGTGGGCCTGACCCCCCTCAGGCCCGCCCATCCCGCCGGGCCTGAAAGATGATAAGAAGCTCAGCCTGAATATTCCTTTGGAAGTCATCTGGAGTAAAATGACGATCGCGGATCTTCGCATTCTTTAGGCCAATCCTATCGGATCTTCTGCATCATGCAATCCACAGACGTTGGATATCGATATCCTTCGTCAGAAGTGCAAAATATTGTACATCTTGACGATTAGAGCAAGAAGGGATGACACAAACACGATAAATTCCTCGAGAATATGGCATTTTCGCTTTACAACACAAACTGAACTGTAAACAAGCGTAGCACCTGTGACATCACAACAAATAGTCAGCTGTCGCCCTTGCAATTGCTTACTTTGTCGATTCCCATTGCCTTACCTTATTTATATTCTCCTTGGTTTGGACGATAGACTGAAGAGTCATAACATACACCTGACAAAAACCCATAACAAACAAATTTCATATCATAAATAAATAGGTGTTTGAATTTAATAGCAAATTAATGTTATTTGTATAATCAAAGGGGATATATTTTATGTAAAAAGATGGCTATTGAGCAGTGGTTGCCGCCTGCGATGAAATGAGCGATAACGATTGCTGAGGTCAAACTTTTATCGTTTATTCGCCAATTTTTCTAAAAATATTGCTCATTCACTTACCGTTAGTCCCAAAAAATGAGGAGCGATAAACGATTGCTGAGGTCAAACCTTTTATCGTTTATCGCCAATTTTTCTAAAAATATTGCTCATTCACTTACCGTAGTCCCAAAAAAGAGGAGCGATAAACGATAAATCAAAGACGATTTTTGTAAAAATTCAAAAATGTGCACGGCGGCAATAGTCACAAGCCCAACTGACGTTTTCAAAACGTTCAAGCTGAGAGTATATATAGGGTAGAGACTAGAAGGAGCAACACTGGCTTGTAAATGAACCCTGAAAACCCCTTATGAGACTACCAAGTGTGTGTGTAGCTGGCCATCACAAATTTGCGTCTTTTTTGCGACAGATTCTGCACCTCTTTAATGATGAAGACCTCCTGATTGCCACCTTGACCCACCCACTCATGGCCCTTCAATTGAAGCATGTGGCTTCTGCCTTGAAGAAGATATCAGAAGAGGCTCTGGGGGAGATCGTCATCTCCATCATACCTGACACTCTCCCTCCAGCAAGAGCAAGACATGGTGACCGAAAAGCAATAGAAGCAGCGACGACCCATTTGCCTTCTGGAGAGCCCACTGTCTCGAGGAGGATGGGCCCCCATGAAGAGCTCATCAAGAAGGAGGTGGACACTAGTGTTGTCCATCGGGCGCGATTTTCGAGCCGAGCCCGCCCGAAAGACTAATAATTGAGCCCGAGCCGGCCGAGCCCGATTAGTTGGATATGCGCCCGACTTGCGCCCGCCGACCATTGGGAAAATATATTAATAGAGAAAGAAATTCAATCACAGATCCGAGAACAAGTGAGGACGTTTTTTAGAAAGAGGTGTGAGGAAAAAAGTGAGACGTTTTTTTTAGAAAGAGGTCTGAGGAAAAAAGTGAGGACGTTTTTTTTTAGAAAGAGGTCTGAGGAAAAAAGTGAAGACGTTTTTTTTTAGAAAGGTCTGAAGAAAAAGTGAGGACGTTTTTTAAGAAAGAGGTCTGAGGAACGACGTTTTTTAAGAAAGAGGTCTGAGGAAAAAAGTGAAGACGTTTTTTTTTGAAAGAGGTCTGAGGAAAAAAGTGAGGACGTTTTTTAAGAAAGAGTCTGAGGAAAAAAGTGAGGACGTTTTTTTTTTAGAAAGAGGTCTGAGGAAAAAGTGAAGCGTTTTTTTTTAGAAGAGGGTCTGAGGAAAAAGTGAAGACGTTTTTTTTAGAAAGAGGTCTGAGGAAAGAGTAAAGTGAGGACTTTTTTTAGAAAGAAGTCATTTTAAAAAAAATTTCAAAAAAAATCAAAGAGGCCGCCCGCATAGCCCGCCCGACTTTCATGTTTTTTGCGCCCGAGCCCGGCCGGCCCGTCGGGCGGGAGGGCGGGCATGCCCGCCCGATGGACAACACTATGGACACCTGGGACAGGAGCAAGGTGGCAGAGGTGATGCTGGGCAATTCACCCAACATATAGCTGTTCATAAAGTACAACACTGCTTGGCCAGCTCTGCTGCGTGGAGGCATGTTTCAGCACTGATGGTGACGTCCTCAGGCCAAGTTTACAAGCATACCAGCGACAGGTTTGAGAAGTTGGTCTTGACAAGTTTAATATGCAGCTCCGGATGCTGTCCTAAGGAGGGAGGGAAAGTCCGAGTCAGAGAGAGGGACGATGTGTAGGCCATAAAATGTTTCAGTTTTGTCTAGTTAAATTAATTTTCACTCTGGAAAAATAATTTTATATTTCAACTAAATAAAGGTACTATCATTTATCGCTTTTATTATCGCAAATAATTTTTTATCGTTATCGTTTATCGCTTACCAATGAGAATATAAATTTATATTTCCTTGCGCTTACCGCAGGTTGGGTTTTGAATTTTTTTACCGTTTATCCTTTTATCGCAGGTTGAGAAAAAAATATCGTTTTATCGTTATTACAAGTTGAAAAAAAAGTTATCGCAGAAAACCACAGATATTGAGTTGAACATGCTATGAATGCATTATTTTGCTATTATTCGAGCAGAAATATGTTTATATGTTGAATAACAATATTACTGCATCTTAATTATATTCGTAATGTGGGCAGCCCTTCATCAATAACGAAACCTTTTGTTTGTATATCTCTGGGATCAATTCAACAAAATAAGCTTCTTTTAATACTTTACAACAATATAGCATCAAATGGTCGTTCCGGTGTCCAAAATACTTGGAAGCATCACTATTGCCGTACTGCCATCGGAGAAAACTTATATCTTAAGGCAACCTATCGTACATCACACAATTCAAGAGTAGATGAGGCTATGCCAATAGTTCATTCTACTCTTAAACTGATTTGGCTCCGGACGATCATTTGTTGCTTTTATTTGGGTAAATTATCACGAGAAACATTTTATGAGTGATCCAGAGATATAAAAACAAAGGTTCGTGATTGATGACGGGTTCCCACATTAGAATGTAATTAGAAATGCAATAAACATTGTTATTCAACATATAAATCCATTTCTGCTCAATTAGTATCAAAATCATACAAATATGCAATTCTAAGCATGTCAACTTAATAAGTTAACTAGATCTAAGCAAAGAGCATAATAGAGGTCTAGCTTCAGGCACGCGCTAGTTACATTTGAATGAAATGTTAAATGGATAAGCGGCACCTATGTTAAAAAAATAAAACTACGGTTTGTCCATATTTTTTTTGTTTACATTTGATTTATTTTGAAACAGCTGCTTCATAAACACCCTCTAGGCATATTAAAGAACTACGGTTGATCCATCTCCGTTTGAAAAAAAAAGAAGGTTTGTTCTGGTAGCGTCACTTTACTTTAACGCTTTAGTCTAAGGCACTGATTTTTGTTTGTTCTCATTGAAGGTATCTGTAGTGACGTCAGCTAAGGTCATGGGGGAGTGTTGTGAAAGAGCCACGCTGCGACGTTCGGGTCACAAGGTGGAAGCTACGGGTCACAATGTGGAAGCTGTGGGTTACAGGCTGGAGGCTACGGGTCACAAGGTGGAGCTTATCCATCTCAATAATCTAAAGCTACAGGATACGCTTCCTCATTCAATGGATATAGTTCAGGCTATGACTCTTCCTCCGAAGGCTACTCTTCTGGATCATCAACAGATGGAACCTACGGTTTTTATCAGGCTGGAAAGGCTTATTCCTACAATCAAAATTATCTAAGCGGTGGCAGTGCTGGGGGATTCAGAGACACAGTATCCTCTTAAGCTTTTACTTTGTCTTTCCAGTGACCTTAACATCTGGCCATGGTGCGAAAACTTGGACTTTTTAAATGACTCAGTAACAAAATTAGAAGAATCTATCAAAATAATAGTTTTCAACAAATGGTTTCTCTACGTGTGTTGCTCCAGCTAAGTATATATTCAAAGCAATTAAATTATGCAGAGGATACGATGGCTCTGATAAATGTCTTCAGAAAGGAGTCTGAGAGGACTGTCGATTAATATTCTCGGATGCTAAAATCACTGATGAACGATGGCTCATTCAGAAGAGAAATGGCTTCCAAGGAGACTATTGGTCAAAGTAGATATGATCAAGAAGTTTCCCTAAAGTACATGCTCCAGATTGTCTTTGTGTGACGACGAAGTTTTTTGTGGAATGGGTAAGAGAGTAGGAAAGTGCGTTTGTGGTTTAGGCAATTGCAAGAAGCCAACAATAGAATATTGTGCTAGAAGGAACATGTTTTGACGTGTTTTTTCAGAAAACCAAGGAGTTTAGACGACATCGACGATTGGAAAGCAACAGAACATCGCCAATTTACCCGATGTACTGGCAAAATTTACTGTCATTTCATGTTTTTATTATGGCAATAAATATTCTTGTCTCTCCTCAACTCACCTTTAAGAATGCAGAATATAGCAACAATTTATTGTTGAATTTTGTATTACATACGCGTGTCAAGTTCATGGTTTACGATGTTCCCAGCATGATCCATTTAACAGAGGAAGCAGAAATCTTCGGGTCTTCGGATTAACTCAGCGCATTTTGATTCAATAACTACCTTGGCAGAATGAAACGACTGGTTCAATCAGGAAATAATCTACTGATTCAAATCGCGAAAAGACTTAGGAATGGATCAAAATCTAGCGCAAAAGGTCGAAAGGAACCAGCAAAACCAACAATGTTTTTATATTGAAGAGAAAAGGATATTGTTTTGTGCACGATTTTCGAAATAGTGAATTCTCTATTATCATATCCTTGTCATTCAGGAATTATTGGTTATTTTCGTGTCAAGTGGAAAGAATGCATTATGGAGCTAGTGCTGAAGAGTGAACTTATGAAACAAGCTGATGTGCACCGACAAATATTTTCGTAACAATCTTGCACAATTTATAAGGTCTATTTATAGTTACAAATAAATACATTTTTGATATAATTAAACATACTTCTCATATATTAATTATTGCACCCCCCCCCCCCCCCCCTTAAAATAGTTTCTTAAATTATATAAATAAAACAATAGATAAAATTACACATAAAGTTGATTTTAATGCGTAAAAATACACAAATAAGCATTTTGTAACTCAAAAATGTAGCATCAAATTAATATTGTAATTTATGTAACATTATCCTTAATAATACCAAAAAATATGCACCATACATCGTTATTAGTTTCATATCTAAGTATGTATATATCATTGAATATTTTTTTTTGTCTATATTCTGATTATATTTACATTTTTCAAATTAAGTTAAGTGTTGTTGATTTTTTTGATGACTCGATTAATTATTTAAGACATATAGGTATCTATTTTAACTTACTTATTATGCTCCAAAATGATATATTATACTATTGCACTTCAATGAATGTGTTGTCCATGTTGTGAAATGTAGACCTCCAAATTCTACCTGGACCAAACATAAAGTTTTAAACACTTTGATATAAAACAATTTTAACAAATTATTTTCAAATATTTTCTTTATATGTTTATCGAAAAGCTGAAGTCAAATTTTTGAAGTTAATGGATTCTTCAAATATATATATATATAGGAAGAGGACGCAAATATGACAAGCACGTAAGAGCTCTCAGCAAATTATCCCAGGTTGACTTAATTGCTCTCCTGGTTTTTATTTTTAAGGTGTCTCACGGATAAAATTAACTAAATTTACAAGTTATATTTGTCTTCAGTTTATTATCAAATAACTACTTTCATTTACTATAAATTTGACGCACCTCATAAACCATTTCCCAAAAAAATATTTTTTTTAAAGATGTATTTTCTTGAATATCGATTGAATGATATATTTTTTATTTACCCTTTCCTGGTATATATGTAGACTGATGTCAGCTGTTTAATTTTTATCCATTCATAACTTTTAGATTTATTGTTTTCAGACTTGTGATCATAATTTTTTTATAACTTTTAATAAATTTTTATAAATTCACGAAGAAAATAGTAAATTCAGATATATTAAATATATCATTTGAAGTGACTATTCTCTATAATTGAGTTTTTTAATATAAATTTTATAAAAAACTCAATCATCCTCTTGACACGCATTAAAAAGGATATATAAATTATGTATTTATGATGTTCATCATACGTAGATGAATCAATGTTCATGATTATATTAAATGAAACATAAATGTTGGGGATAAAGTTCATCTGTCACTTTGTAAGTTTGTTTCCTTTTTCATTATTTTATAATATAAATATCCCCCTTTGAGTTTTAAGTTTACGATCATACTTTTATATCAAATATGAAACAAATGGGATAAATACTTTTTAAAGTAATATAAAAAATAACGCTTTCATCAAAACATACTTAATACACATTAAAATAGCGAGTTGTGATATTTTTATTCATGCTACTGTGATTGCTTTACTGATACTGCTAGGTGTTTCGAAGTATAAATGATACTTTGATCTATAATGAATGTTTGTGTAAATTTAGATAAATGTGTAGTGATTTATTTTTCGAAATGTGATTGTAAAGTGTTTAGTAAATGTGATTTTTTCATTTTATGAATGAGAATGAGAGCCTTTAGTTTTTAAAGTTGTATATATATATATATATATATATATATATTACGTTCGCGAAAAATTGTCGTTCGCCAAAAGTTATCGTTCGTCGTTAATTTTAAATTGAATCGTTCGTCGTTCATCGTTCGCCATTCTGAAAAAAATTGACGACGTTTTTTATAGAAAGAAATTTCTGAAAAAAAGTGATGACGTTTTTTTAGAAAGAAGTTTCTGAAAAAAGTGATGACGTTTTTTTAGAAAGGAAATTTGTCCAAGAAAATTAAAATCTTTGTCTTTTTTTGGCGCTAAAAACGAACGATAAGGAATTTTCCTTGTCGTTCGTCAAGAACTTTGTCGTTCATCGTTCGCGAACGACAACAAATGAACGACACATCAAACAAGTCTGATATATATTTATTATTCAATGATATATACAGACTTAGATATTAAACTAAAAATGATGTATAGTGCATTTTTGGTATTATTAAGAACAATGATACATAAATTACAATATTACTGGAGTACAATCTGAAAATAATTATGGTCTTCTAGAGGCCTCATAGGCTGAGTATTATAGTCCTCATTTGTCCATAACATTGTGGGTATTTTCTTAATGGGTGTCTGAGAAGTGTCCGCATAAAAAGTATGTCTTTAAGGGAATATATTTCTCTGAATATATCGCGCACCGCAACACTTTCTTTTCTTTCAACAATCATGTTTGAGAAAAAGGTCCTTGATGGCTTTCCTTAATGATGGATCTCCAAAAGTTTTCTTTCATTTCCCCGAATAAAGAAAAGAAAGATAGCTGATGTCATAGAAAGTAGTTATTATTTTCAGACATGTTGTTTATCAACGTTTAAAGGACGATATAATGACAAAAAACTGATTACCCTTTATTTTTTGTTTCAAGTAATGGCTAATTTGGCATTGAGGATGAAAAAAAGATAATTTGTTGTTAATAAGGCTAAAGTTATATTTCTAAAGTACAAAAAATATCACTTGCAAAAGTGATTTTTGTTATCCACAAATAATTTGACATTTAAATATTCTCAAAACACATCAATATTTGGGCTTTTCTCCTAGAAAGCTGTTTTTTCCCCAAATATTGAAGAGAATTGTTCTCCATATTTCAGATCTCATAATTTGGCCAGAGCGATTACATAATGAATTATATTATAATATAGAACTAATCAATTACATCAATGGTAAAAATGACAGAAAATTAGTCCAAGGGCATTTAAATGTATGTTCTGAGATTTAGATGGATGATTAGAATCCAAGGGTTTCACACTTATCTCTTTAATATTAGTTTGTAGTTAAAGTTCCCAATTTCTTACAAAGTTCTTTTTTATAGAATTGAGTTTCCCCATTTTGATAGCCTTAGTAATATATATATATCTTTTCATTTCCAACTCAAAGAAATCTGAATCCATGCTTGTGCTATAACGAAGATGATATCAATATTTACATAACTCTTATATAATTTGCTCAAAAATAGATTTTGCACTGCTTTGATAAAATCTATTTATAATGATCACAATTCTATAATTTTTAATTCAGTACAGCTCACATAAAAATAAACGATTGAACTCTTTCATTCAAAATATTGAATAAACCTAATAGAATCATTATATATTTCTTGTCAATACAAAAAGTAACCAAGATTATCTCTTCATTCCCTTATATCCACTTTGCATTCCTCTCTATGAAATAAAAAGTTACATAAAATATTAAAGTAAGGCACGTTTATTATTTTAAACCATAATTTTAAGTCATTATGATGATTAAAGCAGTCAGTAATAATGGGCTCTTTCTGGGAGCTTCTAGAATAACTCTTTAGGAATATATGTTTATACAAAAATTACTGCTTATTTGAGCAAAAAAGAGAAGAAAATAATGTTCAGTAGTCCGTCAAAAGTACCTTTTCGGGACGTTCATTTAAATACATTATATTTTTATTGCTCTAATTAACTGTGAGTTATAAATTTAAAAAAATGCTAAACAACAACATATTCATATATAATATATATATTTTCTTTTTGTAAGAACAACACTCGTGAAATTAAAACTTTGAATGGTCAGGCAATTAATAATAATAATAAGTGTATCATTTTTTGTTCATTGAATGAAATGCGTATGACTTTTGTCTTCTGCTGCTCTTTGATAGATTAAGAGAGTCTGGTCGAAGTGGAGGGGATGAATGTGGTGGGGATTGTTCTAGAGGGGGTTCATGGGATATATCTTGGATTTGAAGTCGGGAGATGCTTTCCTGGGCGTCAATGTACATGGGGGGAAGACTTAGGTTTCCGCTGCCATCCTCCATAGGCTCGGGTGATTCGATGAGTGGGAGTGAGGAGGAATTAGGAGTTATGAGTAGAGAGCTATTGTTACCTCCCTTGTGCTTCCGTCGGCTCAGAGAGGAGCAGCTCCCGAGGGAGTCCCCAAGGGAAGATCGGCTCGCCTGAAGGGATCGCACCATTTCCATGGCCTCAACACGGAGCATTTTGTTTTGAGATTGCTTATGAGTGGGTGAGTAATATTCTCGGCGCAGTAGGAGAAAGGTGATTTATCGGGAGAGGTCACGGGGGTCTGAGATCTGGAGGCGTCCCGATAGAGCCGTAGAACAACCCTCTCGGGGCAGTGTCGAAGGAATGTACGAGTTCAGAGTGAGAAAACTTGGAGAGGTCTACGTTGTTGGCGGATATCACTTATCTCCGGGCTTAAGAGCCTTGTTGGAGAGTGCAGGCTCCTTAACAAGAGCCTTGATGGAGTGCCGCATGACCGTGGTTCTTCAGAGGCCTTGAGAGTAAATCCTAGGCTTCCCTGACCTTCTGTAGGACCACAGTGAACTCCCCGAGAGTGGCGGCTATGTTGTTGTTATTGCTCTCGTCATCCTCTTGAGCGTTGAGTGAGAGGAAGCTCTTATCACAGGGGCCTTGGGGCGAGGGTATTATAATGGGCTGTCCCTCCCAAATGGAGGAAGTATTCACGGGGGTGAAGCTGTAGCTGCGGGTCACTGAGCGGCTCAAGGGGTTGCTGTTGCTGCCAGAGGAATGCGGGCGACAGATGGTGAGGACCGTGGCGGGTGGGCTTGAACGGAGAACGTCCAGAGCTTCACGAACGTTCAAAGCATCCAAGGGAATACCAGAAACTAAACATAAAAATTATTAATTAATATTATACCCATAAGACGTAAAATATTCCATGTAATATAAATGTTCCCCGACATAGAAATACGTATTTGAAAAGCAAAAGAAAAAAAAAGCCGTATTACTATTGTTTCTAATGGATTATTTGTAATAGATAGGAAAAGGAAAATAATTCAGAAAAAAGTGATAAAAATAATAAATTTGGCGTCATCGCAATATTATAATTCACTTCATCCTTATATGCCTTTATTTCAAATCAATCAATTACATTTAAGTATTATATTACTTATAATCCTAATCGATTATTAATAATAAAACTTAAATTGAAATCTTTACATATTTTTATTCTGAAAATCTGACGTACATATATTTTAATTCATTACAACCTTAATGAGTGCATTCATATAATCAATTACATTTAAAGTAGTATATTACTAAGCTCTGAAGTATTTAATCGCAATGAATGAAATTATCCGCAATAAATGATTCGACTCGTTAAAAATTAATTAGTCGTCTTCGGGGTGTTGTGGACATAGAGTATGGATGATAAGGCCCACAAAGTAGGGTACACGTTCATTTGAGGGACGTAATATATTTTATTCATGTCTCTCGAGACTAAAAAATGACTCAGGGACTTTAAAGATGAGATCATTACTTTTAATGTATAAAAGTTTCTTATTTAGTTAGGAATCGTTGTATGATCTCAGACAAAGAATAAAATGAGTACTTTTGATTGAACCAACATGAAATTGTTCATAAAAAGCATGTCATTTCCTACACTGAACGCTTACAAATTGCTATCTTAAACCATGCAAGAAGTCATTTGAGTTTGTTATGGCATTTAACATTCGTATTACTAAAATATTTACAGTTTTTTTTGTTCAAAGTTCAATTTTAAGATTTTTCACTATCGTGAGAGATTAAATAATTTAAAGTTGTCATCAAAATGTATAACACATATGATAATTATATAAGCAAGTTGATACGTTCGATACCATGTCACTCGTGTGAGAGCGAAGGGGGATTTTCATTTCTTACCGCGTGACTCTAATATGAGTGGCACTTCGATTTTTAGAATGATCGTCATGTCAAAAACAAACCAAAAAATGTATCAAACTTTTCAAGCCTCTTTTATATTTTGATAAAAGTATTTTCAATTCTACACCCATTTTAATCAATGATAAAGCCACAAAGTCAAACCTATGGATTTCATTAGAAACAGTGAGGTTGGAAAAGGAGACTTAGGTCAATGTCATCACTTAATAATGTATTACAGATTTTGACACTCTTCAGGACTGCAGATTGACTCATTTTTGATTCGTTCTCATTAAAAAGGTCAAAATATCAAAAACACTATTTTGATAGGTAAACCAATGAAACTAGGGGTGGTTTAGCATGAAGGATCAATGAACCCAAATAATCTGTTCGATTATTGTAGCACGTGTTTCAAATTCAATGTTGGACTTATTCTTTACCTTTGAGAAGTATGTCACCCTGTCGAAGTTTTCCCGTTTCCATGCGGGCTGGAGAGGGAATATTTTCTTGATCCGAATCTCCGAGTCTCCTCCCCCAATAATACTGAAGCCCAGTCCAAGGCCGTTTCGCATGACCGTCACTTCAAATGTCTCATTGAGATGCACAAGGGGGAGTCCAGCACCCATTTATCATCCTCAGTCTCATTCTCTCTCATCCCCCTGATCCCCATCATTCTCGCCTTCCGCCAGAGCCGATAATTTATCACTCAGACTCTTCCCAAACACAAGACGATATCCTGGGCTCAGAGAATCCAAAAGACTAAAAGAACTCTCAAAGAAAGCAAGCTCCTCCTCTTCATCACTCGAGGATTATCAAGGATCTGATCGTAGTCACGGCCCACAAGAAGGAATCCAGAAGATGAGAGCTCGACCGTATAAGGATGTCCCTCAAGAGTCCTCAATGAAGTAAATCCGACTCTTACTCGACTGCAAACAAAACAAAAAAGCAATAAAGCACACAACAGAGTTACAGAGTTTCAGAGTTAAATGTCATCACAACCCAAAAATAAATAAACCCTACAGGAAGTTTCTCAGAAATGAAGAATTCTTTGACACAATTCACTCCGATGTCCGCTATTACGGACTCTGCCTGGGCTTTCCAATCCTGCTTACGTCTTCAGACTTGGATGACGCCATTCCATTTCGATTTAAGGCCTTGATTTAAGACTCATTCTAGGAAGCGGCCAAGGTGTCTGTCTAACTCACGTCTTCTTCTTTCTTCTTTTCTAGAGCTATTTCTTTTTCTTTCCTTCTGCCTTCAACAAAGGACTTGATGATCTCTCACGCAACTACTTTCAACCCAAAATGGGGAGAGAGAGCGAGAGAGAAAAAAAATCATTGAAATTAGTATGCTTCTTATTCTTGTTATTGCATCCGCTTCTAAAGGAGGTTGATGTGGATTTTCACCATAGGTAAGGGATGGAAGCATTCAATGACTTAATAAATAGGGATCAAATACAAAACTGTAAATTCACAAAACCTATCATTTATTGAGGGTTTCTTCTGGAAACAAATAGTTTCTTTTATGTACATAACTTACTTTCTATATGATTTATGATAGAAAATGACAAAAATATAGCAAAACAAGATTTTATTTGCTCAATATATACATTATTGAGCCAATAAAATACCTTTTAGATATTCAAGGGTCATTTTCTATCGTGAATCCTTAGAAAATAATAAGTTTTTTTTTACAAAATTCCCTTTAATAAATGAAAGGTTTGTTGTTATACGGTTTTGTCATTTATTTCTACCACACTGAAGGCTCCACTTTATTAAATAGAAAAGAATGCCCACGCTCACTCGAGGTTTTATATTGTAACTTCATAGTTACGTGATGAGGGCACTCATGATATTATAATGCAATTATAATTCTCAAATCCTTTTTTTCTTTAAAAATCAAATCCTTCCTCACTTCACGTCACAATTCACTTTTTTCCCTTGATGCGAGAAAGGAAATCTTTTCTCTGATATTCTTTATTTAATTTATCAATAGATCCGGGTTAAATAATCTTGAAAGGCTTTTGAAAAAATGTTGGACTTCTACGGGTGTAGGTATAAACGCAAAGAAGTAATAGATAAAAACGTAAATTCTTCTTTTGTAAATATAAAAAAATATCAGACTGAGTGCTATAAGTATATCAATCGGGGCTTTTTTCTTGAACGTGATTGTTTAAGAAAAATGGATCGTGTAAACATAAAACAGTTAGTTTATGAAATAAATAGTTTCGTTTTTACTCCATTGTTATATTTTGTAGGTTGTGAACGGAATGAAATATTGAACGTAGTTTATTGAACGATAGTTCTTTAAACAAAACAGATCTCTTTGAGCGGAACAATGAATAATTATTTTAGTGTTCCGTTCCAGTATTTGTTGTTATAATAATAAATAATATAGGTTATCATTTCCTCTACATATATATATGACCGTAGTCTTACAAATTTAATTACTCGACGTTCTATTTGCTTGAAGTCATTTTAATTAAATGTAGGACTAATATTTCTAATTGAAACTTTTCAGAGATATTTTTTAAGTTCAGTTTAGCCTGTTGTCTTGGATATTTAGCTGCTATCAATATATAAATATTTTCCTTCTGTATCTGAAATTTTTATTCGTGACTATTCTTTACTATTTATTTTTCTCAATAATTAATATGTAAGCCATATTTTTTTGGTAAATCATAGTTTTATATAATATTAAAACTTATAAATATATCAGAAGAAATGGTCAATATACAAAGGAAAATTATGATGCATGGAAAAAATGGCTCAAATTAATATCTGCTGCGCTCCGTTTAATAACAACAAAAAGGAAATCATTTATTTATAATTGCTAAAATAAAATTATTTCCCCGTTATTTATTCAATTTATTTGATAAATAATATCAAACTTTTAATTTACCTTGATTTGTACAATACTTTGTTGTATTCACTTACATACCTTTGCATTTGGACTTTTTTACCGTGAGCCACAGAAACCCGGCAGTTTAACTACTAAAATTGCGTTTTAAAAATCCAGACTTACAATTATTAATTAATAATTGAAATGATAATTTCAAATAATGGTTTCCGAAATAAGTTCTCAAGAAATTTCTCATATATATGAACTACAGCTACAATTGTTCAAACTCCGGAAGCTGCACCAAAAAACTTCATTAACCACCTCTCAAAGCAGTATATGCTGGTAAAAACTAGATAAATATGGATAACAGCAAAGTGGACTGCGCTAAATGACATGGCTCTGGGGGAATCTATTCAGGAATCCATACAAACTATACCCAGATCCAGGAGAGTAACATAGGGTGCATTTTTGCGTCAGGCCGCTGCTGCAATTTTTTAATACTCAATACAGCTCTTTGCTTTGATAGAAAATCCAAGGAATATTTTAATGTTTAATGTTTGAAAGCTATATATCTAATATATGAAATAGTAAAATGTTAAATATACTATTTTTTTTCAATATACTATTTTTTAAATTATACTATTTTTTTAAATATACTATTTTATACTATCTTAAAATAACTATTTTATACTATCTTAAAATAACTATTTTAATACTCCTTTAAATATACGATTTTTTATACATTTAAAAAGATTAATCTTAATTATCAAAAAGGTCATAAAGAGTAAACTTAATGGGAACAACCTTTTAACTTACTTTTTATGTTCTTAGAAGAATAACCGTTTTTATTAGGGACTTCTTTTGATATCCTTATTAACTTTATTTAATGTTTTAGGTTCGTATTCGAGATGATATATATATATATATAAATAATTGTATTTACATCAATTTTATACATAAATTATACTATTATTTAAGTTTGTGAATAAAAAATTGCTTGACAAATACAATGTTACAATGTTTTTTTTGAATATTTCAATTTACTCTTCAGTGCAAAAAAAATTAATATTATACATTGTATGGCTAAGGATTACTTTATACACGGCAAGAATGGAAAGAGAAAAACCTCTGTCGATTAGAAAACATAGAGACATCTTTTTTGAATCTCTCTGGCATCTCTTAGATTATAGTATCAAATTCATCACAAACCTCACTTTTTTTCTAATTATGAATGAGCTGTTGATAATAGTATTTTTGAGTTTATCATAAACTGCTTGAGATTTTCAATCTTGAGGAGGAATCCTTATTTGAAGGATATAAGGGCTTAATTTGTTTATTATAATAAATATAATAAAAAACATCAGGCTTTGTTTATTCCTTTTAAAAATGTTATGAATAATTTAAAAGAAGGGTCAGGCTTGTTCCTCTCGTTATTCGTTAAATGTATTATCATATAATTATTTTAAAAAAAATAATTTTTTTGTTTCTGCAATCCAAGCCCACTGAAAATCATTCGTAGTGTGGATTAAGTATCTAATGAAACACAACCTGTAATATTTCGGCAACTTTTAGATCAAATATTAAGTGGGATAGATCAGAGAGATATAAAGATATAGAGAGCCGATTCCTTCAACAACAGAGAAACAGCATTTTGTTGTTTCTGTGTGTTCAAATAACCAAGTAATTTGTACTACGTCATCGTAAGCTAGCCATAGAGATAGAATCTATCTCTACCAGCTTACGATGACGTAGTACAAATTAATTTGTTTATTGTGACACACAGAACACCAAAATGCTGTTCTTTGCTGTTGAAGGGAAGCGGCTCTCTATATCTTCTACATCTCTATGGATTATAAAAATGTCCGTGACTTTATATCGACAGCCACCATTTTCCGAAAGAGATCCCTTGGGATAAGGTGATCAGATTCTGAAATAAAAACTGGGGATATATCCGCTTGGAAATAGGAATAGTAATTAAATATTGTCAATACATAAGCAAGAAACTGGGATAATTATGGTTTTATTTATTTGTTGCAAGTTATTCATATTGAAACAATATGATCATATGTAATACAGACATTTGGCCTGAAACAGTCTCTTTGAGGATAATTCAATTAATTAAGTGATTAGCTATCAAACTGCGATATAATCAGGCACAATTATATCCAAAGACAGGTCACAAGACGAAGACTGATCCCTTGGAATGTTCTGCCTATTTTCATGGCCTATATCTCTTTGAGTTCATTGAGACCATAGTTTTCCGAACATGAAACTGGCCATATCCCGTTATTACTCCACCGAAGAAGGTATTGTTTTCACGGCGTTTGTTTGTTGGTTTGGATGGTTGGTTTGTTTGTTTGTCAGCAGGATAACTCAAAAAGTGCGGAACAGATTCGTATGAAACTTTGTGGAGTGTTGGAAATGCCAAAAGGAACAAAATGATTAAATTTTGGCATTTCTGAGTGTTTTCTTTAATGTGCAAATGAGCTAAATCTAATAAATATTTCAAGTTAGCTACTCTGCCAATAGATGTCGCTGTGCTGTGCTTTCCTCTTTGATGACGTCAGTTTCTTTTCTTTCCATGTACCTCTAGAGTGTAAAAAAGGGACAGTGCGTAGAGGGTTGGAATTATAAAAAGACCAAGTGATTCATTTGGTGGGGATCGGCGGAGGTTTGCACTCTCTTTGAGGCTTCTAGTTAGTATTATTTTGTTTGTTTGAACACAATGCCTTGTCTGCCCTATTGGAGCCTACTTTTATGAAAATTAGGATAAAAATATTATCGCTGTGATAAGTTTGATTTATTAAATATGAATGAATGATGGGAAATTATATGTTGACCTCATGGGGGCATAACGGACACACGATATATAATGCTTAACAACAAAATTAAAGAAAAAGTTAATCAGTTAATTGAAGGGAAAAAATATTGTTTGCATATATAGTATATATATGCACAGT
>CP045904.1:784799-803491 GCA_013387185.1 Caligus rogercresseyi | reverse complement strand
AAACGAATGTATATTGACATATGAAGATTTTGGCGAAACATAATGATAAGCCTGAGCAAAATATCAAAAGGGGGCACTAAAAGTTATTAAAAAATATGAATCTCTATATTAATCACCAATCTCTGTCCGTCTGTATGTCCGACGCTATCCCTCCCACATTTATGGTCTGATTTGAACTTGAAAATACCTATGGAATCCTTGGGTCAAGACAGACTAATAAAACTATTGCAAAGTGATGGGACCAGAAATGAAGAAAGAAAAATTCAGACCTTGTCTGATTTGACCACCTACTTCAATTCAGGTAAGAGAGGAAAAAGAAAAAGAAAAGGAGGAGGAGGAGTTAGAGAAATAGAAAAAGAAAAAAGCATCTCATGGGACTTAAAAAATATTCTTTGTACAAAGTCCTTTTATGAGGAATGTTTGTACAAAACAGAAAATTATTTCTCTCTCCTCTCTTATATTCTTAAGGTCTGTTTCACTCACAAACTAGCTCCAAACCTACCCATACCGAAGGGCGAACATATGGGCGGCGTAGGCGGCCAAATAGCGAGTATTATTAATAAACTAGAAGAGTTTTAACCACTTCCGGTATTTTTAGACGGTCAATCTCTGTTGTGCAAAAAAGTATATAAATGGTATGACTTACTTTTTGCTTTGAAATTTAAGTAATCGGTGGGGGGAATAATTGTCTAACTGATGCACACTTTTTCTATGTCTTTCATAACAAAAAAACAAGACAACGGTTTTCGCCATAGCCCCATTTTTGATAGGTAGAGTTATTAAGTCATTGTATGGTCATACATACAACTCTTAATACCATTTTAGAAGTGAGTTATTCGGTAGAAGCACTTCTTTATGGCAGCTCCTAGGACAGATAAGATAATGAGAAACAAAAATGCTTTATGGGAGATAGATCTATAAGAGCTAACAAGGGAAAATCGTTAACACTTTCGGTTTTCCAACGATTCTGAATTATAGAATTAGTAATTCTATAATTCAGAATTCAGGCTGTGAGTGTTCAGCTTTTTTTTTGCGTTCAGCGTTCAAAAAAAAATTAGCGTTCCGTTCAGCGTTCAAATATTTAAAAAATAATTTCCCAAAAAAGTAATCGGCTATTTAGTGATGACGTTTTTTTTTTAGAAAAAAATTTTTTCCCAAAAAGGACTGCATAGTGATGACGTTTTTTTTTTGAAAAGAATTTCAAAAAAAGTACTGCGTAGTGATGACGTTTTTTTTAGAAAATAATTTCCAAAAAAGTACTGCGTAGTGATGACATTTTTTTTTTTTGAAAAGAATTTCCAAAAAGTACTGCGTAGTGATGACGTTTTTTCGTAAAAAAGTCCAAGAAATGTTTGGAAAAATTGAACGCTGAACGCAAAACTCTTTTTTTTGCGTTCAACGTTCAGCGTTAAAAAAAAGTTGCGTTCCGTTCAGCGTTCCGTTCACAAGCCTGAGAATTACTAAAAAAATATTATTTAAATTAAAAAAACTCGGATAGTAACAAAGTACCTATTGCTTCGTTGGAAGCAGAGCCCTGGTTGGAAGTAGAAACAGAAATAAAAAAATTGTGGTTGACGCGGGGAACGAATGCTAAAGACAAGTATTATGCTATAAACAGGGTGCGTCACCTTTTTTTCTTTTCTGTTTGTGAATAAATGGAAATAGACCAGAATTACATATGCACTACAACGATATAAGATCAAATGATATATAATATTTATTAATTTGCTTTAATCGCTGATCGCTAACGGCTATGATCTTATATCACAATGAATATTGGATCTCAACTTTTGACAGATCGCAATTTTGATGATCGCTCACAGATATACAAAAAATAGCTATTTAAGAGAATAAAACGATTCAAAACGGGATCGGTCACTAGCTTGTCGACCAATATTTTTCGTGGTATTCCACGTTCACTACCAAATACATATTTTACCTATATTTGCCAATATGTCCGTTAACAATACTTAACCAATAGAAATGTGAAGCCGATATTAATTCTACTCTTATAATATACACAAAAAACAATTGATCCATAACATTATAAATCGACAATATAACATGATAAATATAAAAACATAACAAAATATAATTTGGAAGTTAATTACAGCCCAGATCAAAGATAATGAAGGATGAATCCCAACACCCACCTTAACATAAATGAGAACTAGGATGTTTTTTAAAGAGTTTTGATGGCATTTATCAGATGTAAAAAAAAACCATATCTTCGATTACACAATAAGGATAAAAACGAACTAATAAACCTGTTTAACTCCATGTGTCATTATGTGAGTTTGACATTTTTATGGTAAGATGGTTCATATATGTGGCAATTTTTTTCCTTTAACATTATTCAAATATAAATTCAAGCACGTCTTCACATATCAGGTTTATTTCTGTTATATAATCGTGTAAATTACTAAGACTCTTATGTGGTATTTATAAATATATAGAATACATATAAAAAGCAATTTTCCAAGACCAAATTTAAAAAACGTAAATTATTACTAACATAAGATATTAAAAAAATATATATACCCTGTCAAACCTGTTAGCGGCCATTTGTCTATAGGCGTCACCTGTCAATAGCAGTCATCCAAACTCCTCAAGAATAAAAATTAGTATTATACACCTCTGTGTATATCGGTCTCTTTTCAATAACAGTATCTTTTGGTTTCCCTTGGGTGGTCACTATTTACTCCTTTGTCTGCACTATTTAATTGCAATGTTATATTGTATTTATTTATTCAAGAGTATTAGCAAATGAGTATTTCTCAAAAAACATTTTATTTAATGTTTGCTGTCTTTTATTACATCATCGGGAAATATAATTTATTATAAGAAATATTCTTGATAATATTTAATACCTAACAACGTCATCATGAGAGTATTTATTTTATCAATGAATAATGAAAATCGTTGCAGAATAGACTTGTCATAATATCATTGGTAGATATTTCTAACAAATTCATAAATAAAAAAATGCGGTAACCCAGTTATTCTTTTATACTAATTGGGATGATGATCTACTTATCGTCAGATATAATGGAAATAAATAAATATGTATTAATAGGTGATAGTGGAAGTTTCATTCAAAGTAATTGTAAAATTATATGGATCGAGGCTCATGAAAGAGAGAATTTGGGTTT
This sequence comes from Caligus rogercresseyi, assembly GCA_013387185.1. Taxonomy (NCBI): domain Eukaryota; kingdom Metazoa; phylum Arthropoda; class Copepoda; order Siphonostomatoida; family Caligidae; genus Caligus; species Caligus rogercresseyi. Next base: position 800,339 of record CP045904.1, on the reverse strand, counting down.
TTAAGGATAATATTATTTATCTTGAGTTGATATTTACACGATAGGTGCGAGAGAAGAAGAAAAATGCGTGCTCCTTACTACTAATTACTGAGCACGCATTTTTGTTCTAAGGCATTCCTTGTTATAGAGGACTCAGTGTTGCTGGATTCCCTTAAAGAGTAAAGGGCGTGCGATGAGTTTTAGTGAGGGAAAGGCAGAGATAGAAATAGAAAGTAAGGTGCGTGTTTATTTGTGTCATTTTCATTCAATAATAATAATAATAGCTCTGTCGCAGTTGTTGTCGTCGTTGTTATATGGACTTATTTCGTAAGATATGCTCCTTGTTCCTTTGCCAATCTACTATTCCCGGAGATAAAAGCGTCTTGGACACACGCTTAAACATACACACACACGCTTAAATACTTATAATTAGATGGGAGGTTTCTCAAGAGTCATGCAGCTGTAATACTTCCTAGAATGTTTGAATCCCTTGGTCGTCAACGGGTTCTGGGCGTGGACCGGATCTACTCCGAGCCCTTAAAGCCTCCTTCTTCTGAGGACCGTAACAGTAAAAGCCCTAAGCCCAGTTCCAAGCTCCCCAATCGAGCCTCCTTCTTAATCCTTTTGTTTGCGGCTTCCATTTACTTCCTCGTCATCTACTGTGATTCTCGACTTCCACAGCCAAAAGGATCTAACGTGCCAGCTTGACCTTCAGCGAGGATCGGAGTCGAAAGCTCCTCAAGAAGCTCATCTCGGTTGGACCCCGTCCCGCTGGATCCTATGAAAAATGAAGTTCTGGCAGTTCAATTTATAACAAAGAGTATCAGGACATAGCGGCCTCTGCCTTCCCCTGTATAGCATCTCCACAGACATTCAAAAGACCCGAGGATCCTTAATCTAGGTTTCATCGATGGACTCACACATCATTACCGACAAATACAAAACATTGTGGTCAAATTTGAGTCCCGTTCTTCGTCTTCTAGGAGGCACTCCTTATCAATTGTCACTTTGACTCTGTTCCATCAAGCCCTGGGGCCAGCGATGACGCTGTGAGCTGTGCCATTATGCTGGAAATGCTGTCAGTCCTCTCACAGAGTCCTGAGCCCCTCAACCAGACGCTTATATTTCTCTTCAACGGGGCTGAGGAGAACATTCTCCCTGCGAGTCATGGGTTTATACGCAGCACATTTGGGCTCAGGATGTGAAGGGCCTTCATTAATCTTGAAGCCTGCGGGGCCGGTGGACGAGAGCTTGTATTTCATCCGGGCCGGATCATCCTTGGCTCTTAGAGGCCTATGCAGAGGCCGCACCTTATCCCTTTGCCTCTGTGATTGGACAGGAGGTCTTCCAATCCGGGGTCATCCCAGGGGACACGGACTTTAGGATCTTCCGTGATTACGGGCATATTCCTGGACTGGACATTGCCTACATGAAGAATGGCTATGTATACCATACCAAATATGATACAGAGGACAAGATCACGCCTGGTTCCATTCAGCGGGCTGGGGAAAATGTTCTTGCCGTTGTTCGCCGGGTGGCAAGCTTGGACGTTCTTCGAGACACGGCTTCTCATAGGAGTGGGAACATTGTCTACTTGACTTTCTGGTCTCTTTCTCATTCATTATCCCGAGTGGGTCGGGTTCTGATCAACATTCTAGTCATTGGATGCTCCCTCTGGTTGACGTACTCCAAGGCCGTTAACTCATTTCAATACGGGGTCTCAACTAACACGTATTTATATCAGCTTGGATACACGTTCCTTGTACAGTGTTCCGGCTGTATTGCATCCCTTGTGGTGGTCACACTCATTGCCGTCCTACTGGATGCCATGGGACGCTCCATGTCCTGGTACTCCAAGCCCTACCTTATTTTCTTCCTATATATGACTCCTACTATTAAGGCCGTTGTGGCCGTGTTTCACTTCGCACTCCCGCGTCAGAAAAAGGTGAGTGTATTTAGCAAAATATTTAGCAATTTATTTTGCAGATTTGATTCTATGGAATTATTATAAAAGGGATGATATATATATATACATATATATATATATATATATATATATATATATATATATATATATATATATATATATATATATATATATATATATATATAATATATATATGATCATTAGTTGTTTCCGGTACTCTACTTTTTAATTATTTTGATTGCTTAGGACATGTTTTAAAGTTTCTGGTGCCGTAATAACCCTAAATCTTTGGCAGTAATGCGCTTAGTATTTTTCCGGGATACTTTTAACCCTGATATAAGGAGTGTGTTGGTTCGGGGGAGGTATGATTAACTCTTAAAATTGAGGATGCAGGTTCATATTGATCAATTTCGTTTAAAATATTAACTAATTAATTTTAATGTCATGATGTTAATTTGCAATTCCATCCATTGATAGGCAATTTTTTTTTTTGATGCGTTAAGATACTTCTTTTTTTTTTGGGGGGGGGGGGGGCAAGTCCTTATTTTGGGGAACAATGCCCCCTTAAACGCCGGGCTTTATAACATACATGCATGTATTTAAAACTGAATCAGCTGCGTATAAATACATAATTGAACGTTTTAGTTTGAATTTAAAGCTTCGGAAAAGAATATTAGATTAAAAAAACATTGACTAAGACAAATTAAAACTCAAAATGGAATCAAATCAAAATAAACTTATCTTTCTATTAAAAATGTTACTTCCTGGGATTTGTTTATTTATATAAACTCTAGCTCCATAATAGTCTTGTAAATTTAACTATTATAAATAATAAGAAGTTTGTATATTATTTATATAATTAAATAATTATTATTACTTATAATATCCCTTTTAAATAGTATTTTAGATTCACGGACGGAATATGGGCCATTGAGTCTCTTTACTTTGAAATAAGTAAAATTGTCTGGACCTTTTTCTGCTTTGTCCTAACCCTCCTCCGCGTCAAGTCATCATTCTTTTGCACGATTTGGGTCTTTTTCCCCATGTTGGGACGGCTCCTCCTAGACTCCATTTACGATCGGACGGCCGTCTCCAAGAAGCCAAGGGCCTACAATGGTGCTCATCTATCTATCAAGTCTCATCATTCCCTCATATTCAATATGTACCTCATTCACACGACGTTTTGCATGTTTGTGCCCATCATGGGGCGTGCGGGATCATCAATCAATCGGATATCCTCATGGATACAAGGCCGCCTCAATGACTCTCATAACGATGAGGTGATTTGATATTTTGTTTGGTTGCAAGTTTACCTATTTTTTATTCCTTTTTATATAGTTATATTTGCCCTCTCGTCATGGTCATGCGGAAGCCAATTTATGTCGTCTCTACTCTCTATATGTCAACCATTATCACTGTTTTTCTCGTACTCACAACGAGGCTCGGATTCCCTTACTCTTCCTCTCCCGATAATCTCGCACCCCAAAGATCTCTTATTATGCATACAGCCAGGGAATTCTATGGAAAGGTAAATAATACTTCAGATTCAACAGCTTGAAGTTACTCTATTTTATATCAGATCTTTATTAGGGTAATTTGCCTTGATGAAAGTTGGATAGCCATATATGAATTCGAATATGAACTTTTACTTTCACTCGTAATAAAAAATCATTATCAGATTAAAAATAGTTTGAAATATAAACCACATTAAAGTCCTAATAACATTATGAAATAAAAATATTCTCGACATTTAAGATAAATGACGTAAAAGAACATTTTAGAACATACCTACCTTTTCTGGTGCTTTTATCTGAAAAAATGCGACAATGAATTTATTGTCAATTGGAAAAAATATAATATGGTATTTCTGAGGAGTTAAATGTTTTTGGAATACAATTTAAATTTTACCAAAAAATTGTGTATTGTCCTATCAACGATGTAAAAAATAAAATAAACCTAGCCCTGGAAAGATAAATCGGGAATAAATTAGCAAACCTTTCGTGAATTGAGGGTAACGTTTCAGAAAATATAATGTCTCCCCTCTATATATAGCGTTTTACTTGTATATGCATGTAATACCAAGACACTATTAGAAAAAGGGGCTTTCTTGCCTCAGTAAATATTTTTGTTTGTTTGAGGGTAGAATCCAAGAGTACGAATTGAAGTCGAGTCTTGAATCTAAGGTGGAATCGAAATTAACGATATTAGCCATTCCTTAGAAACACACAACCACTTTACCACATTGTTTACTCATTCTACCTCGTGAAGCCTAACAGGTAACCAATTCTTAAGAATTGGTGGGATCTGCTTTAGCTCTGAAGGATGGAATAAATATTTCATTAAACAAATAAATCTCTTTGCTTTAATATGTGTTATTTATATTGTGAATGATGTAAATGTAACTATATTAATGATATCCCCCCCCCCCTCAATAAATGAAAGGTTCGTTGATTAACAGTTTTCATTGATCCTTCTTGATTTATCCCAGGGCTAGGCCTGGGTATGATTAGTGTAATGAATAATTATCCACAATTAATTACATATTTACAATATTTTCAAGAGCCGTACCGTTTGCAACTTCACAATCAAGTAATAGTTGAATTCTCTATAAAAAATGAATCTACTCTTAAGAGACAAACTTTTAGCTTCGGAATAAGTCCTTTCAAAATACTCTCGATTTTGTGATCAAGTCCACTTGTAGAAATTTCACAGCAGAAATATGTACTAATGTCGTTTAATAAAACTTTTAAGCACATTTTTATATATTGAAAATACTTTCTTTACATTAATAAAATTTCATTACAATTTATAATTACTTTATTTTATGACTGGGAGAATTCACATCTAAAGCAAGTTATGAATGGGAGTTATAAACAAATACAAAATTATAACAACTCAGAGATCTTCTCTGCGTAGTTCGTCGTAATCTTTTGTTCACCCAATTGGCTATATTTGAACAATGTTACTGAAATGAAAAAAGTATCTCTGATCCACTGTACAATGGCAAACCAAAATTCGGGATTTTTATGACTAGGACTTTAATATATGAAAAGGTTTATGAGGATCTTTTGAAGAGTTGTTGTGAAAAGGTAAAGCAGAAAAAATTGTTCGACACATCAAGCCTTTTTTATTCTTCTCTATATAATTTTATAAGTACTTATATTCACATCATAAATTTTAATTAATTACTTAAATGATAAATAAATGCATATAATTTTTTGGCTATATAAATTTAAATGATTAGATAATATTTATCTGCCCACTAGGAAATAAACATAAAATCCTTTGATGTTGTTGGTGCCCACTCTTTCCTTCAAGGATCTTCAGCTACGTCTATTTATAAAATATGACAACAATATTGTTGTGGCTAATATTTGGACTTATAATTGGTGGAGGGAATTAGTTGTTTTCATTTTTTATTTGTTTATATTAATTTACTTCTTCTATCGTTCCAAATGAAAGCACATTTTGTGTTCTTCTGGCTTGGATGTGAATTCTTGCAGTCTCCCATACACACAAGTTATTTTGTGTATTGAGTCATATTTTTATTTTATTTTTGTTCTATGTTCTTGTTCTATGTTACTATGTCCGATTGGATCAAATAATATATTTTCTTCTAATCTTTATACTCTATTTCTCACTAGGATGGCTCTCTAATGAAGGAGGACTCAGCGTTTTTCCTATCCACCTCGATCGCAACTCCCCAGGATTACTCATCAAAAACGTTCCCTCATTTTATGATCTCAGGAAGTCAGTCCTAGTGATTGTGAGCGCTATATATTTTGCGGGATCCCCATGTACTATCCTGCATCTCCATGCTCAAAGTCCATCACTATTTGAAGGCTCCACGACCTAGAATATATCAGGATACATCCCTCAAGCTCATTCAATCCATGGAACATAAACCCCAAATACTGAGGTTATTATATAGGGTTCATGGTGAGTCAGGATATTTTTTGACGAATAATTTATATGTATATAATATGTAATGCATTATTTTTAGGTCCTGATCATATGGGGATCTTTATATCTCCTGCCGTGGGGATCAAGTTGTTAGTTGGAGCTTTGTGGAGGGAAACTTCTCAGTGGGCCGAAATGGATTGATGATCGACCCACACACTACGTATTTTACTCACATGGAATATCACCTACGCCATGGGAATTCTGGTTGGAGTTTCAGGTACGTTTATTATCGACTTGGAATCATATTATCATATATACATATTCTAATCATATTTACAGGTACCCAAGAGCTACACATCCGATCGGGATTAGTAGACATTGCTCTGACCGGACATATTATTCACGGAAATCATATGCAATCACGCATTTAAAGGAGTGCTTCAGAGCTTTCCATCTTGGACCTATCCCCTTGGATGGACTGCGACTTATAAGGCTTTTAAATTTTAGTATCCTTCATTGCTTATTTGATTGTTGTCATTGTTTTTTTTGTTTGTTAGTTGTAAAATTTGCGCGCTGTGAAAAACGTTTTAAAATACACACTGCAACTTTTTAATTGATATAGTGTGCAAAAGTATTCACTGTAGTGTGGGTGAGCCCTCTCTGTGTGAGTATGTGTGAAGATCTTCTTAGTTGTTAAATAAGCCCTCCCCCTTCTTTCTAAAGAATTTGTAATCTATATATTCATATAATCAAACTAAGGGACATTAATTGTATGATAATAATATTTATTTCAAACGGACAAGTTTATAGGCAATCATATATATTGTATGTGTTTTGTATAATTTTCCTTCATTCACACGGGTTTGATACCTTCTACATCTTATAATAACTATTATTATTCATAATTGCTGACATGTTAAAAAGTCAATTGTAAATTGTATAACAACAATAGTATATTGAAATACAAAATACGAAGGAGGGAATTTTGGTTTGATTGACCATCGGCGCTGATGATTTATTTTACTCTTCCTGAGGGAGATCGTAGACGTGAGCCAATGTGACCCGTTCGAAGGTCCGGAACTTGCTTCCGTGTGTTAATTTCCTCCTGTGCTTCCTTCGGCTAAATCTGTATTAATTATGTGGGAATTAGTGGGTTAGTTACTATTATTAGCCTTTTGTGCCGGGTGATTTAAAAATAATATTAACAGTATATGATACTACAGCAATAGTTTGCTATAAATGTATTTGTAAGTAAGAAGTGGGTTAGTGCTTGTACCTTATGAGGTTTGTTATGGCATTCGGCCAATTGGATGGAATAGTACGATCAAGAATCCGCTGATTATTAATATAATTCCAGCTAATTTCATGCCTTCGAATAATGAATTAAACCATATCACATCCATAACTGTAAAATAACAGAAAAATATTGTTATTTTTGAATATATAGTTGCTATTAATTTATAAATAAATATTTGAAAAAAAAAGTATCATTTAAAAAATAGAAGAGATGCCAACTTAAACAAAGACAAAATAGAAATTAGGGTATATAACTTATAAGACTCATTACTTGCGCAGATGGGAACGGCAACGATAAGTCCAAGAGTGATGAACGTTTCGTAGGTGAGGACGATCCCAAAGTTGGATAAGACATTTGCACCTAAAAATAGAAATGTTTAAGTATCACATAATGCAAAATACAATTATAGTTTGTTAATGTTTTTTCTATGAAGTATTTAAGGTATATGTGAGTATATTTTATTGGCTTTTGTATTAAAAAAATTCTTTGTTATCGTAGTTATAAATCAATTTCGGTCTCATTTGTATATACATGTTTTGATGGTATACGTAATATGGTGTCCGAACTTCGAGCCTTCCGTTCAATTTCATTAAAAATATGGCACTCAAAGTTCTAGAACGAACGGTTCAGTTCTTGAGAAATTTAAATGGGTTCTGCCGAACCAATTTTCTTTTTGAAAAGATTATCCACTAACAAATCCATTAGCATGCTTGCAGACTCATGTGAGCGTAGCTACCTCCGTAATGAAGAATCCTTTGTAGTATTTTTGAACATCTAAGCTGCTGCTGATCAGGTTGGCTTTGATCACATCATAGATGCAAAGCAAAAACGGGTATGCCAATATTATAAAGACTATATATATATATGTACAGGCTTGTAATCGGCAATCAATAGCGATATAGCGATATTTGATCGCTGATTGGAGTATCGCAAAAGGTCCTGTCTTTATATCTTTTGATCGTAAGAAAACACAAAAATAGCTATCCGATCAATTGTATAAAATTATTTAAAAAAAAAAAAATGTTTGTAATAAGGATTTTTGAGACAAAACCCTACATTTCTTAAAACTTAACTAGCTGTCACATTGACCAAATCCATTCCAACAACTAATATTTGTTTAGAAAACACAAAATACAGACTAATACTAATGGAAAAAAGCCAGTGTGTGCTATCCTGATATATATTTTGTCCTAAAATATACAGGCAGGCGACAATGTACAAGTCATTGTTTTGGAGCTCATAGGCTATGGGAAACATTTATTCTGGCACCTCCTGTCTTAAAACATGCAGACATATGTCAATTGTGGAGCCAGAGTGTTGGAGCTCATAGGCTATGAGAAACAACCATTCTGATATTTTTATCCTAAAATATACAGACAGGCGCCTACGGAAAAGTCGTTATTTTGGAGCTCATAGGCTATGAGAAACAACCATGCCATTGCCATATAAAGATGAATGCTTATAAAGGTTTGACTGTATATACATTTAAATTTTTACTTATAATTAGTATTCCATAGGTAATTTTTTGTTGATCGGAAAAATCCCTGATCGTTATATCGCTATATCACAAAGAATTTCTGATCGCTATTTTTATCGGATCGCTATTTTTTTCCTGATCGCTCACAAGCCTGTATATATATATATATATATATATATATATATATATATATATATATATATATATATATATATATATATATATATATATATATATATATATACAGTGGTTGCCGCGTGCGATGAAATGAGCGATAAACGATAATTATCGCTGAGGTCAAACCTTTTATCGTTTATCGCTAAGTTTTCTAAAATTACCGCTCATTCACTTACCGTTAGTCCCAAAAATGAGGAACGATAAACGATAAATTCAAAGACGACTTTTGTAAAAATACAAAAATGTGCACGGCGGCAAAGTCACAACATCCCACCTGACGTTTTCAGACCAGTTCAAGCTGAGAGTAGAGTATATGTAGGGAGTTTATAATGAGGAGGACCTCCCAGGCTTGTGAACGGAATTGAACATAAAAAAAATTTGAAAGGACTTTTCGAAATACTCTTCTCTAAAAAAAACCGTCCTCACTTTTTTGGAGATTCTTTTCTAAAAATAAACCGTCGTCACTTTTTTGGAGATTCTTTTCCAAAAATAAACGTCGTCACTGTTTTATGGAGATTATTTTCTAAAAAAACCCGTCATAACTTGTTTGGAGATTCTTTCTAAAAAAACGTCATCACTTTTTTTGGAAATTATTTTCTAAAAAAAGTCATCAATTGTTCGGAGTTCTTTTCTAAAAAAACGTCATCACTTTTTTGGAGATTCTTTCGTCATCACTTTTTGGAAAAACGTCATCACTTTTTTGGAGATTCTTCCTAAAAAAACATCATCACTTTTTAGGATTTTTTTTTCTTAAAAAAACATGTTTCCAGTTTTCGTCTAGTTAAATTGATTTTCACTCTGGAAAAATAGTTTTTATGCTTTTTATATTTCAACTAAATAGAGGTACTTATCATTTATCGCTTTTATTATCGCAAGTAATTTTTTATCGCTATCGTTTTATCGTTTATGGCTTACCGCAGGATGGGTTTTGAATTTTTTTACCGTTTATCGCTTATCGCAGGCTTAGAAAAAAATTATCGTTTTATCGTTATCGCAAGTAGGAAAAAAAAGTTATCGCAGAAACCACTGTATATATATAAGAGTTTGTATGTGCTCTGTCTATGCATATGAGAACCATAATTTAGCTTTGCAAACACTTATTCTATATGATAGGACTGTTCATATTATGATATGTACTATGTATATATGCACAAAATATTTTCCCCTTTACAATGTATTGACGAACTCATTCTTTCTCTTGTTGTTCAACATTATAAATAGTGTGCCAGTTAATGCTTCTATGAGGTCAACATATATTTCCTCATCATTCGTGCATATTTAATTCCATTAATCTTATGACTGCAATAATATTACAGTCCTAATTTTCATACTTAATGATAATAGTAAGGCTCCAACGAGGGCAGACCAAGGCACTGTGTCCCAGATGATATGTTCTGTAAAAAAATAATATAGTAAAGGTTATAATCCATATCATGTTGTAAAACTATATTCTCACCAAACCCAAAGAGATATAAGGCAATGAAAACAGGCCAGAACAAAAGGGTAGATATTAGTCCGATAATGGAGAAGAAAATGGATACCTGACACAGGGACACGTCACCCATTATCTTCTTGAATAGAACCTATAAAAAGGGCAAAAGGATTTAATTACGTTTTATAGTAGTTATTGAAGAACATTTATAGAGTACGAAAGTTTGTTGATTAAATTACTGTATAAAAATTACAAAATTAGAGCAATCAGTTGTAAAATGAGTTTTTTTGTATTTCCTTTAATTTAGTTATATTAAAATATATTTATTGCAATCGATTATAGAACATAATTTGCGACTTTTTTAACAAATATGTAAAAATGTACGTTAAAAAAGCATATAAATTTAAATGTCTTACATTTTATAAACACAAATAAGACAGAATGAATAAATTTACAAAAAGAAATTGGTTTCTGGGAGACGCAACTCATTTTACAAAAAAATATACATATCTTAAAGGGAGCAGGTCGGCTCAAAAAGCTTCTTCAACTCTGATGAGGACAAAGCTTCAACTCCTCTCCTTAATCAACCTCATTGAAAAGAGTATCTGATATTCACTTGATTAACTTTGACATATTTATTAGAAATAAATTAATGTAAGGCACAATATTTACCTTATAAACTGCAGATCCTGCGGCAGCCGATGCTGCTAAAACCACTCCTAACAAAGTTGGTGGCTTCATTCCATCCATATATGCCAAAAGGGCAATACCGGTATTACTAAGTATCACAGCAACAATCTAGAAAAATATAATAATAAGAAAAATAATATCCATTACATATTTTATATCTTTAAGTTACATTAAAACCTTAATGATTCATTAACGTAAATATCAGGGACGTAACAGAACGTGAGTCGGAACTGTACGAAACGACATACTGACAAAAGATTCAAAACTTTAATAAAATGAAAACCGTTAATATGTATAGTACCAGCAAGAACTCCTTTCACCCATGGAAAATACGTATTCTTATAGCTACATGCCAATGACGAAAATCAACTACTCGACAAATTATAAAGATAAACATTGAAAATGGGGTATTTTTTTAAATGCAAAAATATATAAAGATGAATGCTATTGACAAATAAATTTTTAAAGGTAGAAAATGTAGAACCAATCTTGAAATTGATAATATTTCTACTTTTTTAGGGCTTAAGGGGTTCCTCAAATGAGTATGTACTGAGAAATGTCTAATATCCGTTAGTATATGCCATATAAGGGGATTTAGAACCAGATTTTGGACATCTTTAGGAGCTTCAACAATTTGAAATAGATTCTGAATAAAATCACTGAAACAACAGAAGGATTTTTAGCGAATCTTTTACTATGATTATGCTGAAGCACCAATGATCCCAGTTTGACTCCAATCGCCTTTAGGTACCATGTGGAATGGACGAGCCGAAGGATATAGTGTGATAGCAATCGTCCTTAGCAATGCTATATTGATTGTGTGAAAGCTAACAAATTTTTATTAATGGAGTAGAACTTATGTGGGGGGGTTGATCCACCATTTGTTAGTTGTCATGCTAATACGGAGGTGAAATTTCTTATCGATACTTTGCATTTAAAATATTTTTTAAATTTGTTTAGGGCATTTTGTATTAAGTTGCCGTATTGACCTTGAATATTTCGTCGCTACGGCGTTCCGGATCGTTTTGGCTCACTTTTACTCTTGTGCTAATATCGGCTAATGTTTAAAACTGTTTCTTTTACATACTTTCGAATCATGTGGGTCAAAAACATAAGATTTTACTTACTCGGATCCCAACAAACTGATTTTGTAGAACAACCCAGGATAGTAAGTAGACGAAGCAGACATTTGTAGCAAATAGGGAAATCACTTCCGTACAACCAAGTATGCTCAAGGCCTGTACTATAAATAGTTTGTGAGCACCCAAAGAACACTAAAAGACTACAACGTCCAAAGAGTTTCCTACAAAGAAAATGAAAGAAGACAAAATTAGAAAAATAAGTAAAAATAATAATGTATTTTAAACAAAATTATATTATCGGATATGAAAATACATTGTTTAAGCTTATATACAAAATTAATCAATATATATTTGATCATGGGTCACCCATTAATTGAGGAAAGGTCAAAATGTATTCTTAGACTTCAGTGGCTGTGAAATGATAGAGCAAACCAACAAATTCAAATCTGGCCTTATTTTTTTCCTGAGGGTAAATTTTTAAAACATTTTTATATCAATGTACAATTTTATCATGAGTTTAAAAAGAAATGGCTAATTATAATAAATAATTAATTAATTATAAATTCATAGTGTCATAATTAGTATATCAAACCTAGTGTCTTTCGATGATATTCGCCGAAATTGACCTTCCCCTCTCGGGAGTCGAAACTGTACTCTCAACATTTAAAGTTGAGTACAATTACATTGATTTATCGTGCTCTATAAAGCTTTTTCATGATATAAGTGTCTAGAAGTGACGCTACTTTTAATTAAATATAGTTAAAACCAACTGCTTCATAAAAACAATTATGTTTTGCTATTCATATACTTTAATAAATTAATGCACAAATGAATTGTTGCCATTTCAAGGTAAGTTAAAAAAATATAATGCTCAAGGCTATTTTAGCTAACGATATAATTAAAAAAGCAATTTGATATGAAAAAATGCCAAAGATTTGTGAATAAATGATTAATGTTGCAATATTTTGAGAAGATTTGGATTTAGTGGCTCCGACTTCTATCTGAAATTAATAATTTGCTCAATAAAAGGATTTGATCCAAAATTGATTTACAAGGGCTATTTTATTGATTTCTATATCCAAGGAAGCAAAATAATTTAATTATTCATTTTATTCATATTCTACAAGGTAATATTTCTGTTATTATTAAAATGTGCTAAAGTAAACTAGAATAGTTTCTAATCACTTTAATTTCGAACAACGTGTAGCAGTGAAGATATAAAAACAACATAGGCAGTGATCAGTTTTATATATAATGTACCCATTTTCTTAGCTTTCTTCGAGAATGTAAGAATTTCCTCAGGTGACTTTTAATATTATTTGTTTCGTATTTGATTATATTGTAATAAATAAGATAAATGATGACGGCATAATAAAGAGTAGTTTAATAGAACCTTACACAGTTTAATGAAATAAAGGCTGTTGGAGGGTAATGAAAAAGCACTCTTTAGGAGTACAAAAACATATATAATTCTTTTGATGAGTTGATATCATCGTCAGACTACTATATTTTTCGCTAATAAGATCAGAGACTCATTTGTTTTACTGGAATAGAGAAAGATAAAAAGACGAGAGACTCTTTAGTTATACTCGATACAATCAAGGAATACATGCATGCTTTAGCGCGTAGAAACACTTATTTTAATACAAATAAGTTTGAAATCATTTACATATTTGCAATTAAAAAATAATCTAAAAATAAGTTTATGTGAACATAGATAGTTTAGTGTCAAATTTAAAAGTAACTGCATGCAAATAAAGCCTCAGCTATTGCAAAAACTGATAATTTATGTATAAGTTTTTCATTCCATTTGAAGAAACTCAAGAAACCTTTTGATGTAAAAAGTAAATAAATGGCATGCTTTAAAAGCATCTCTTTGTAGTAATTAATCATATATATATATATATATATATATGATTTCCAAAAGTTTATTATATTTCATTTTTTATGTTGACGTTTATCACGCTCGACTTATCATAATTCAATGCACTTAAAAGTATATCATGTAATATACTACTTTATATAAAGCATAAAATACTACATGGATTCTATATCAATAAAGTAATCGATTTCGAATGAATAATTTGAGAGATTTATATGATTGTATGATGTATATTGTTGAAAATCCTATCGTACTCTCATAGAAATTACAGAAACAAAAGTAATACGATCTCATCGTTTTCAAAAATGCTTGTTGAAAGCTTGTTTAAACTCAAGTTAATTTGTGGTTGAAAAGGAAAGTTCCATTTTATTCCAGAAAGAATTACTCCTCTCGTCCTTAGGCGAAAGAACGCTCTGCAGGATCTAAAACAACTACATCTATAGTGGATCACAAGCCAGGGTTCGAAACCACCCTAATTTTGGATTGAATGGGTCTGATTTGGAGCCCAAAATATTTATTCACATTTACTGTGATTCAGTATTCTTAAAAAATATTTTTAGTTTCATAAAAGGGCCGAAATACATCTCCGAATCCACGATGGTAAATCATTTGAAACAAATATTGCTACTTTTCAAGCTGAAATCACTTAGCTGGTGGTTTTAAGAGCATATTACAAGAGTCTGATAAATTTAGTGCAGCCAATTATAGTTTCCCACCGATTCATCGGTATCGGCGGAAATGTAGCCCATTTAATCGGCTACATGAGTAAAAAGAAATACAAAGAAATAGGAAAGGTGAGCTCGATAGCCATGCGTGTTATGGCGTGTTCACTCTAAATTTGGGGGCGCAGGTTCGAATACTCCCGAGAGGAGATGGTCATTTTTGGTCTACCTCATTGATAAGATCCCAGGTTCGATAGACTCATTTTTTATGCTATAATGTTTATTTATATCCTGTCGGATGCAATTCTGTCGACCATATAGGCAAAAAAAAAGAAAAAAGAAAAAAAGATAATTTTTTAAACCGGGATGATTACTTGAAAGAAAAAGAGAGGTTTATATAGAAGGCAGTTGGTATTATGCAGTTGCTGGGGATGGAATTTAAATCATAGAGAAGAAATTCACCCTTGAAAATACTAGTTAACTATTTTCATGGACCTCAATCCCTCTTATCTACGAATACTTTGGAATGAACTCCTCTTATATCAAATATTATTATTATATATTAAATAAATAGCTTTTCATACAAAAAAAGAAAGCTTACTTTGTATTATCATATTTATAGATAATTGTAATTTCTTCTTCCTCTACGTACAGAATGAAAGATAACTTTGTTACCAACTGAAAAAAATATGTTTATTGCCAAGTTTACAAAAAAATATATTTTTTTCTCTCTCTATTATTTATTATTCGTTATTTGTAATATTGAATAAAAACAACAACATCACTTAATTCAAGGATATTGAAAACTACTATTTTTTGTTGTTATGCTCTCAAAGCATTCTTCTTACCTTTATTTTGCATTTTATTGAGAATGCCACCTCTTTTATAATAGTTCCATATGCGTTAATAAAGTTGATATGTAACCATTGATTTCTCCTATAAATATTTTATTAAATATTTCTATAATAGTCTTTCTATGTGTTTGAATAAAATTTATTATTATAAATCGGTTTCTCATTATAATAATACATA
>CP045904.1:747088-779229 GCA_013387185.1 Caligus rogercresseyi | reverse complement strand
TCATCTTGTCTTGTCAATTATGCTTACACATTTATAAAAGCAATATGGTTTAGACCGAAAAACAAATGTATGCCAAATAAGATAGTCAAAATTTATTCATATCATATGAGTATAATGTATTAATTATGACATAGATAATACATTACTGGATTTGTTTAATTATCATGAAGAAAAAAAAAGTAATATATATATAACCTTAAAAATGCATACAAACTAATCTTCAGAACACTTCTCATAAGTTTTATAACTTTTGACAAAAATTTCATTATCGATAAATTTTACAATTTAGATATTTCATAATAAGATAAAATTGGCTAAACTAACAGTAGTGTCTGTAGTTTATATTAATAGTAAATATCCATATTTGAGTCCATAATTTAACAAAAGAAATTCTTTAGACCATCCAGACTGTAATACTAGTATTTGAAAACTTGGGGCACTGCTGATGTGTTCTCAAATGGTATAGTCAAAATCTCTTTTGTGTAAAATATATTGTTTTTGGCAAAGTATATTGTTTAAATTAGGATATTAAATATATTTTAATTATTTATTAACGTATTAACATAGATATAATAATAAAACGCATTCCCTTATCCATTCGTCTAATACTTTGATTAATTCGTTTTGTGTTCAAATTTTGTCAGTTTTAATTATTCATAGTAATTGACGTTTTCCATGAAGTTTTTGTTGTTTTCAATACTAATATATGTATTTTTACCTTTAAGAACTCCGACTATACATACACTTTTGCAATCAATAATATTTTAACAGTGAATTAAATAATAATGTAAAATATTGTTCTATATATTTTTTGTACAGAAATATAACAACAAATTTATTTATTCAATAAAAAAATATAGAACACGATACAAAAACATAACTGAAATACTGAATAGCCCTCAGTGTACTTCCAAATTTTTTATAGAGCTCTCTACAATTATTTGACTGTAAATTTTCTAAATTAGATGTTTAGGGTGCTTGTGAAGTAATACAATTTAAATATTTTTAATGAACTTTTGTGTTAACAAAAAAATATATCCTCTTTGTGTTGGCCACATATAAAAAGCCAAGTATTGTGGCCGTAGCAGTTACCCAATTTTGAGTAAACTTTAATCGAAACATTATTAATATATTGCTTTCAAAAGTATTTTTGTTCATAGAATACGAAACATATATAATCTTAATAAAAGAAAAAATGCTAACAAATGCCTAAAAATAGTCAGATATGCCAATATTTATTGCGTTATTAAATTTCTATGGATATATTAAATATCATTTTTGTCTTAATATAATGTAATTATTCATGTATTTTAAAAATATATTATAATATGAACATCGTGGTTTTAATTCCATTATTTCTATAATAACAATTTAGTCACAAACCTTCGTAATAAAATACCACTAAAAGTTCTCAAATTGAAAATAAAGTTTTGTATGAAAACTGATTAACATTGAACATACAAAAGTGATACGTTTATAGCAATCATTGCATACAATAATAATCAATAAAATTATAACATCATAAATACTAGTACATGTATTAAGTTATATAAAATATATACTTTTGATCCATTATATCAAGTTAACACTTTTTTCTATTTTCTTTCACATTGTTAATACTTCTGCACACAAACTTAATTAGAATCTACATTGGGTAAACTGATAATTTATAGATTTCAGTAAATACTATTCTTTATTTTAAGAAAAAGTAAAGATTTAATTTTAAGGAGTCACCTTCAATGACTCTGCCAAAGGAGCGGAAATTTTAAATTTGAAGGTGTTTTTAAAGGTTTTCTATATATTTGACACTTTTAAAGTCCTTTTTTGTCTTCATGCTACATAGATGTTTCTACATATTTGAGGATATCTTAAGAGATAAAAGAATATCCTAGGAAGGGAAGAAGTGCCTATTGGAAGAGACAAAAAAAAGAAGAGCAAAAAAGCTTATGTTTTACGGGGTTTCTTTGAATTTTAATAACAATATAGTATGAAGAAACTTATCCACATAAATTTTGTAAATGACTTTTTTTGTCTCCTTAAAGGTTTACAACCTTTCATATTTTTCTTCATCTGCGATGAATTTTATTCAACGGATGGATTTTTTGAGAGATTATTTTTATAAAGCTGAGACAATCCTAACCTTTCCATTATTTTATTTTTTTATCCATTAGATGATGGGATTTAGGATCCAAGTATATAAGGAAGGGCCTTGAGCAAAGTTTCTAGTTGTTCTTGAAATCGTTGAGTTATAAGCTTTTATTTGTCTCCCTAAGTAATGAGGTGTAAATCAGGGATAATTAACACTATAATTAATTCACCTAAGAGCTGGACTCTCAATTTCGATTCCCAAAAGGCAAGATCTGTATTGAAAAGATCCTGGTTCGATGGATTGACAAATTTCAACGCCGTAATGTTCATCTGTATTTGCAATTCCATATAATAATATAGGTTTTAAAAATAGAATTAAAAGCTTATAAATTGATTTTTAGCGATAATAATTTATAGCTTTATATCTGTAAAAATATTTATTATTTAAAAGTATATATAGTTTGTAGAGTATTTTCCGTTGGAAGGGTCTCCTTCGGAGGGTCACAACATTAGAGCTATACACGCCTTAAGATCATAGAGATACAAAGATATGGAGAGCTTCTTCCCTTATCTGTATTTTTGTGTCCAAATAACAAAGTAATATGTACTACGTCCATCGTAAGCTGATCATAGAATCTATCTCTACGATCACTTACGATGACATAGTACAAATTACTTGTTTATTTTGAACAGACAGACTACAGCTGAACGTTGTTTCTCTGCTATTGAAGGGAATCAGCTCTCTATATCTTTATATCTCTATGCTTAAGACACTCAGCTATCGCACTCCCTTGATGAAATGAATTAATGTGTAAGAAACAACCTCTCTGTAAATCCGAAAAGAATCAGATGTTATACAGAAGTAGCCTAGGTTCAAGAGTAATCCACTTTCTGATGGAATACATATATGTACATATCATGATATTCTTTCCGGCGAAATATGACGTGCTAAGTGAGCTTCCCAACTAATTAATAATTAATACCCGCCGGGGTAGAAGAAGTTTATGTCTACTTCTTCCAAACCGAAAATGAATAATGTGGCTAAGTAGTAGTAGTAGCATTGCAGCCTTCCTAACTAATGCACACTACGATGAACTCTGTTCTTGGCAACGAACCATGGTTAGTTTGATTTCCAACGGACATCATAGAAAACTCATTGCATACTTCCTGTACAAATATTTTTTATGTGGAGGGATCAATATAGATGATGGGATATCATTAAGGATTATAAATAAAAATACCTCTAAATCAATAAAAAAAATATGCTAGAAAGATTCATAACTCATGTTTACATTTAGGTTAAAAAATAGTTCATTATTTATTTCCATCGGACATTATAAAATCGAAATTACTTAATACCTAACTAAAAAAATATGTGCAATCAGTATATAAAACTATTTTCCTTCCATAGAGAAAGAAAATTCAAGTAATCAATAAAAATGTGGAAGCAAAGATGCTTAATTATTTTTTTTCTTTTTTTTTTATTTAAGGTCTTTATTAAACTGTAATATAAAATATACAATAATAATAAAATATAGGTAAAATTGTGTACATGGTACATAAATAAAAATTCTAGTTTAAATTAAATTACCTATAAAAGACCAAACCTCTATTCATAAAAACGTGTACTGACATAACTTAAAACACACATCAAGTAAATATAAATTAGAATGTCTTGTTGTTGATGCCTTGAGGCGGTGGGTAGAGGAGTTTTCTGATGAGGACTCTTGGGAGTGGCCTTCTTGGAGGTGTAGTCACAATTGTCGCCTTGTGTGTCCCTGTGAACTTTTCTGCCTTTTCCGCCGCTCTCGCTTGAGGTGCTTACGGAAGACGATACCCTCCCGTTTTTTTTTTTTTTTTTTTTTGCCTATATGGTTCGATTGAATTGCATCCGATAGGATATGAATAGCATATAGCATTTTTTTTATGGTGCCATCAAGTCCACTAGTCTGAGGAAATGATTTTTATCATACATACGTTCTTGTATTTTATTTAAATTAATAAAATCATGAAGAATGGTGCTAAACGATGAACCTGATGCTATCATATATTTATTAATCCACATAACTAGTCTAATGATTTGGACATAAGCTTATTACCTTCCACTAAGAGGAACTTGCTTTTAGACTATACAGTATACATGTACTTATAGTCTAGGAAATATACACTCAATATAAAGAACATATTCCGCAGTGGAGAAAGCCCTTTGTAATCACCCTTAAGAAAGTTAATATAACAAGTAATATATTCTGAAAAGCGCACAAAGGTATTCACTAATAAATATATATTTATTTGTCGAAATGCTTGTTGGAATGACGAATTGATAGCTTTCATAAGTGTGATTCTAACTCAGGGATGATACGTAAATACTAAAACTTTTTAACAACCATCGCGCATAAATTTAGATAATAAAAACCCAAGGTATCAATGAAAAACATTAAAGTTGAATAAATTGTTTTGACACTATAAGGCATTTTCCTTTAGATTACACATTTCAAGCTCTTGAATGATAGTCTAATAACTTGTATATATAAACGGTAAACATAATTGATGTGGCAGGGATGACATTTTCTTAAAATAGATGTCAATCATACTGTCTTCTGTTTTCTTAAGTATTTGTTAGAAAAATAGGATATAAAATAAATTATTAAGATAATTCAGAGAAGGAAAAAGGTGGAGTAATTATATTACTCAATATATTTTTATATAATATATCGTATCTAATGAAAAACATATGTGATGTATTTTCTTAAATGACGCTTGAGAAAAAAAAGAGAGAAGAGAAAAACCGCCTTTTTCTGTTTCTAGCTATTTGTACTTCATAAGAAATGACCATATAGATATTATTGTGCAAAATTTGACCTCTTATCAACAACTGATAAATGAATCACAACACCGAACTATAAAAAATGCTTATATTTTCATATTAACCCTTTGAATAATGACAAAAGGCTGAGAAAATGTGCAATTAGCCCCTAAAAGTTTTGAAATATTGTATTTAGCGTATATGATGAGCAATTACTGCTGTGGTCACTGTGCATATCAACCGGTTCTTATCAAACATCTTCTTACTGTTATCCAAGAAAACAATATCTTCTTTGCTCTCTTTTATCTTCATATTTGTTTGTGTATGAAATGCTTAAGGCTAAGGATAATACCTAGCTATTGTAGCTAGATATATTTGAAACGGGATTTTTAAGGATGATTAAATGTCCGAATCGCATTGTCCAGAGAATTATCGAAAAGTTGAAATCAAAAAAATGTAGAGCATCTCTCATGGAATAGCAGCGCATGTTTTTCGTATTTTTGAAATACAATCACCTATTAGTGTTTGATGTTATAAGCAATAATGTAGGTACATAAAGCCTCATTGTACACACTGCATAAATAGAAGCAGTTATGAATTTTAAGCTTTTTATTTTCTCATGACCTGAATATTTCTTAAGTAGAGCGTTTCTTATGCCTCATACAATAATAGTTGTAGATAAAAACTTTATAACGATGTTTTTTCTGTGCTTTAAAGAGACTTTGTCATATATCACAACCGACTATTATGGGTTTATTACCTCCGCCGAAGGAGGTATTGTTTTCACTGGCGTTGTTTTGGTTGGGTTGTTTGTTTGTCAGCAGGAATAATCACAAAGTACTGAACGGCTTTGATGAAAACTTTGTTGAAGTTGTTGGAAATGCCAAAGGAACAAGTGATTAAATTTTGGCATCTCTGAGTGCAGAATTAAGATTTTTTTTTTTTTTTAGTTAAAGGTTTATTACTGTATACCGTATACATACATATATACATATAATATTACAAAGACATAATATAATAGTACAATACATGCATAAAATAAAGAGCGCGACCACACAAAGGGGTATATGCGCTACAACAGTAAATGTTAGTTCTAGTTTATAGTATAGTTTTCTTCAATAAGTTTTTTCATTTTTTTACATTTCATTAATTTTAAAATACGAAGTACTTCATCTTCTTCTTGCGATGAATCATGCCTTTCATACGATAGTGCTGGACATCTGTTGATAAGATGATCTGCACTCTGAGTCTCTTCCATGCAGACGTTACACATTCCATCAGTTGACTTTTTCCATTTGCTTAAGTGAGCGAGGAAAGGTCCATGGCCGGTGTAAGCTTGAACTATAAGTTTAAGGTTTTCTCGTTCATATTTGACAATCTTTTGTTGAGGCTTTTCTAACATTAGATGAGTATGTTTCATACTTTGGTCTTTTTTGTATCTGTTACACCAGGCAGCATAAAAGAAGTCATTTACTTTTTTCTTGATGTAGCTTGGTGATGTTCCTACAATTTTCCTGTTTTGACTTTCTGTGCCACTCTTTGCTAGACAATCTGCAAATTCGTTTCCTGTGACATCAGAATGGCCTTTGCACCAATCTAAGTGTATCTTTTTTTCTTTTTTCACTTCATGCATAATTTTTGGCATCTTTTGACTACGTCACTCTTGGTGAATGGGTTTAGGATAGCTGCAATAGCTGATTGAGAATCCGATCGTATTACAACGTTTGCTGATGGTTTTTCCATTCGAGTGAGCGTTTCTATTGATTGTGCAATAGCAAAGACTTCCGCTTGGAAAACTGTAGCTTCTTTATTTAATGATACAAAGGAGTGATGGAGTGATGTATCACCTCGGGTAATAGCCCAGCCAGCACCAGTATTGCCATTTTCATCTTTGGATCCATCTGTGTATATA
Organism: Caligus rogercresseyi; assembly: GCA_013387185.1. Lineage (NCBI taxonomy): Eukaryota > Metazoa > Arthropoda > Copepoda > Siphonostomatoida > Caligidae > Caligus > Caligus rogercresseyi. The sequence goes on along the minus strand of CP045904.1, from coordinate 772,423 downwards.
ACAATGTCAGGTTTGTTGACTTCTTGGTTATTTATCCATGTGCGACTACCTTTGATGTAATCACTGGATTGATTTAACTGTAGTTGAGTAAGTAGTTTATCACTCGAGAAACGGTGGCCACGACGTTTGGGAAGGTCACCAATTCCATCCCAAGTGTCTTGGAGGAAGTGTTTAGTTCTCCACCTTGATTTTGTAGCCTGGGCTTGGAGGAACAAGTCGAGAGGAATTATGCCCAAGACAGCTTCCATACCTGCTGTTGGGGTTGATCGAAGCGTTTGGGTCATTGCTAAAAGTACTTTTCTCTGAATGGTATTTAATATTTTAATTGCACATTTCTTTTTAGCAATTGAATGTCCCCATATGAGGCACCCATAGGAAATAATTGGTCTGGCCATTGCTTCATATAGCCAGAGAATTTTTTCTGGTGTTAGTCCCCATTTTTGGCCTATCACTGCCTTTGTCATGTTCCATAGACGAGCTACCTTGGCAGCCTTGTCTTTAAGGTGTTCCATCCAGTTGAAACTTTGATCGAAAACCACACCTAAGTACCTAATTTGTGTTGAATAATTTATCTTTTGTCGTTCATTTCCAAATGTGGAAAGTGTCTAGATCTCAATTTGTAGGCTTTTGAGAAAACAATGGCGCTAGATTTTGCTGGGTTAAAGGTCAGACCATTCATTCTACCCCATTCAAGGACCTTGTTAATAGCTTCTTGCATTTTGTTGACTAGAGTGGGGGGATGTTTTCCACTTATTAATAGAATAATATCATCAGCATAACCCACTGCCCTTACTGGTCCTTTCTGGAATTTTGTCAGCAGTGAATCCATGACGATATTCCATATCAATGGTGAAAGAACTCCTCCCTGAGGACTTCCGCGCCTTGGAGTGATGCAAATTTTTTCACCTTTCAACTCAGCTGCAACAGTTCGAGTACAGAGAAGACCTTTATACCAGGATTTTATGTTTTCCGGGATTCCCAGTTTGTCCATTGCCAAATCTGCTGATTGAAATCGCAGATAATCAAATGCACCTGTGCAATCAAAACAACAGCAAGTGTACATTGTTGTTGAAATATTGATTTTTCTACTGTGTCAGTTACCTGTGATAAAGCAGTCTCAGTAAAAGGCCCTTTGTGTAGGCATGTTGAGAGTTTAGTGATGGAATTGTTTCTTCAATTTTCCACTGTACGATTCGTTCCAAAACGAGCTAAATACTAATAAATATTTCAAGTTAGCCTACTCTGCCAATAGATGTCGCTGTGCTGTGAAATCGGGTGCCGGGAACGTCTTCCTCTCGGAATTTACGTCGAGGGGAACCCTCCCCGTCCCTCTACGCCGCCCCAGTCGTGAAAAATCCGCCTCGGAAGGCTCATAAGGACCCCGTGACGGCGGAGGTTTGCACTCTCTGAGTGTATATATGCCTCTAGTTTTATGTTATTTTCTTAACTGAAAGAGTATTTATGCTTTTGTAACCTGTGATACCTCGGTGATGGAGGAGTCCAACACAATTGTGGAGTCTAAAAATACTTCTGCATTTCGGGTAGTTCAACCTGTATTATATTAAGCTGGAAAAGCAAATATTTCCATGATAATGGAATATCAATGGTTTTGTATAATCATTTTATAGCCCATATATCGAAGACTTTATTCTAAAGTTGGTTTACTTCAGTCAATCTTCGAACTAAGATAAAAGTCCAACAAAATATTTTACATTGTTTTTTACGTTCCCGCAAAGCAAAATATTTTTTAATCGACAATTTACTGATTTTATTGTTTTCATATAAGAAATGACGGATTTTTTTATTGACAGTTCTCAACAAATGCCAAAGTATTTGTGTAAAAATACATAAATAGATATTATAATCTAAATTAATGCAATGGTAGACGAACCAAACTAGAAATATAATCAACAGGCAGTTAAAAGATTATCTTAAATAATACATTTACAAACATAATGCATAAATTATTTAAAACTCGCATATTTGGGCGCCTACGGCTCCCATATGTTCGCCCATCGGGTATGGGTAGGTTTTGGAGCTAGTTTGTGAGTGAAACAGACCTTAAAGAATATAAGAGAGAGAGAAAATTTTCTGTTTTGTACAAACATTCCTCATAAAAAGTTTGACTTTGTACAAAGAATATGTTTTAAGTCACATGAGATGCTTTTTCTTTTTCTATTTCTCCATCTCCCCTCCTCCTTTTCTTTTTCTTTCTTCCTCTCTTTTACCTTGAAAAGTAGGTAGTAAAATCAGACAATGTCTGAATTTTTTTTTCATTTCTGGCCCCATCACTTTGCAAATAGTTTTATTAGGTCCGTCTTGACCCAAGAATTCCATAAGTACCTTCAAAGTTCAAATCTGACCATAAATGTGGGAGGAGATAGCGTGCGGACATACAGACGGACAGAGATTGGTGAACTATTATATAGATAGGATATAATTCACAATTAAAATCAAAATTAAAACAATCACTTGAAATGTTATAAAACTTTCTAAACAGTTTTGAGGTGATACCTATAAATTGGCGGAAAAAATCTAATTTGTTCCGAAGCCACGGTCCAGTTGTCTCCAAAAGCATCTGAAATTCGAGTCGAAAAGCTACGTATCTTGCAACGACCCCTAAAATTATTCCTTGTGGTTCTGTTGGCAGCAAAAGTTCACATGAGGTTAACTTTTTTGCGACCAATGCTTTGAATTCAATATAGCGAACTCGATTGCTTTTGACCTTGCTGTTGAAAACTTTCGTCTCCCGTTGAGTCAATATATGAAAATGAGTCTAATTGATCATTATATATATTCAAATATGTTAAACATATCCATAAAAGTAATATTAGTAATGATAACTCTATCTCCATAGCTTGTTGGGAGTGCTTAGGATCAACTAATTTGACTTTCTAATTTTATTATGGTGCTAATTCCTCTAAACATCTCATATTATTGGACTTCATTCTGCATCAAACAACTCATCATATTTCTACGCTCTTTGCAATGTAAACATATATATAGGAATATAAAATGTAATTGTATTATAAGCAAATGTAAGTTCAAATAAAGAGAGAATCCATTTTCATGCGTGTATGTTATTATATTAGCAATAAATCTTGTTAATGAATGTAAGGAATTATTTCATCATGAATAAGAGGTCTTGGAAGGCATTAAGCTCCTTATGATTTCCTTGGTCATTGAGTCCTACATTTGTAAAAAGGAAGAAAATACATAATTGACCTCAAGGGAAGGGAGAATATATATATATATATATATATATATATATATATATATATATATATATATATATATATATATATATATATATATATATATATATATATATATATATATATATATATATATATATATATATATATATATACTATATATATATTATTATATTCATGCAACTTATGGCATATTGAATAAGGTTTCGGGAGGCCCACTCTCTATAGAGAATGGGCCTCCTGATGGACACAGGATCGCTCCTGTAGACAAAGGAACTATGGCTTCCAAATTCAGACCCCAATGCATCGAGACGATTGATTAATCTTAGTCGTGAATGTCTATGTATTCAAATACAGATAATAACTGGTCATAACTTTCTTAGATATACTCAGTCATTGTCGAACAAATTTCTCATTCGTGAGTGTCGTTTTTGTCAGCAGAGATATGAGACGTCTTCTCACATGTTGGCTGAGTGTGATTTCTTTTGTCTTAAGAGAATGATGGCTCAAAAATGCTTTAGCCAACATCCTCCAGAGCTAAAGCAGATCCCAGCAATTCTAAGAAATTGTAACATTGGTACTACCTGTTTGGCTTCCCGAGGTAGAATGAGTAAACAACATGGTTAAAGGGGTTGTGTGCTCTAGGGAATGGGCTAAGAGCGTAAATTCGACTCAAGAATGGACTTCAATTCGTACTCTTGGATCCTATCCTCAATATTCCTTCTTATTATTTTTTCTTTGTACTTGATTGACAAAAAGTGCCCATCAAACACTAAATAGGAGGGGCATACATGAAGGGTCTGGTCTTGTTTTTAATGATAGTAATCATGAGATTTATTTTCTACAAATATGTTAGCATTATACTTTAACACAATATTATTCGACAAATTGTAATTTTTGTGTATACACACTTCGTAATTTTGTTGCTTCAAGTCACTAATTACGATAATTGAGAGTGCTTTTTCATTAAATTAATGTAAATTAATTAGGGGTACCCTATATTAATGATAATATAATTATTTTGTTATAAATATGTAAATAGTGTTTTTTTAAACAATATGATTCGGCAAATGCTCACTTTTGTATAAGCACGTTTCGTGTTTTTATTCTTCATAACTATAATTATGATAGTCCATTTGTATAAGTTCTTTTCCCTCTAAAAAGGATTACAGAGCTTAGTAAGATTATAAGAGCATAGAGCAATTATTTACTTCCATTACTTTATCCATTCCAATACATATTCTTCCCCTAAGATACTAAACAACACATATATAAGGAATCCTCCAAATTCTTTAGTTTCTGTTGCTTTTAAATATTAATCTGTAAATATTAGAGCTTGAAACCCTTGTATTTTGTATCATTTCGTGTGCATGCCTTGTTTCTTAAAGATTGTTTCTAAGAATAACACTCTGGAATCTTTTTTCTCTAATGTTTTTTGATTGACGGAAAAAATAATGATAATAATGTAAAAAACACCATTTCACTCTTGGCTGTTGAGAAGCAAATATCAAATCAGAGAGAAATCATCCTCAAAAGCACAAACTGTCTCTTCTCCATCCTTTCCTATACGAATCTTTGGAATGGACTTCTCCATTATCATCTATAAATATTAATAAAATAGAGCAACTGCTCAAACTCAAGGATAAAAAGATGAATCCTTTTATTTTGTTTCATCATTTCCTGAGTATCAATTGATCATCATCATCACTTTAACTTTAAGACGTAGAAAAAGTAGGAAAATTGAGTTTCCAGCAGATGAAAAGGATTTTGGGAAATTTAATAGAACTGACATAAAAGCGTTCTGGTCCATTGTTATGTATTTATATGTAAAATTATATTATCTATTTTTATTCGATGTACATGAGCACGTAGTGTTTTTCACGGTATTTTTCCATGTGTGTAACGGATGGGAACTCATATATATTCAGCAAAGAAGCCTTGCTATTTTCTGAAGAACTTTAAAAAATAGTATAATTTATTGCTTAAAAGTATTTCGTTGAATAACTGGCTAAAGACTTAATATATTTTAATATTGATAGCAAACTTTAAAATGGCCGCCGGATCATTTTATTATATTGTACAAATTCGTCAAGATGGATTTACATATTTTTTAATATATAGGTAACAAAATTGAATTGATATGATCAGCAGCTAGAGGGCGGAAAAGGTAATGAACATTAATGAAAAATATTTTTTACGATTAAAGTTGGAATGTTTAGTGTGGAAAGTGCAAGAAATATATTTTTTTAAATCTAGTTAAACAAGTACTTTATGTGATAATATAATTAATTGTTTCTATTAAAACGTATATGATATGCTTTAGAAGCAATCTAATCACATAATTAATCTACAGTTGTTTCGTTATTTATACATTTAAACAATGAACATGATAAAAACTCAATATGAACCATAAGCCAGGATAAGTTGAGTGTTTTGTTTGAAATCTTCCGATAATTCGAATATGAATGTCATAAAATACTAACAGTTTCTTGCAATAAGTTTTGTTTATCGTTATTCGTTTGGTTGAGACATGGCACCCTACCATTACTACTCGAGAAAGGGGCTGAAGGATCAGTAGCATGCATTTATTAAGGTGCTTATTCCTGAGTGCTAAAGGTATTTAAAGGCTGGGTCCTATAAGAAGAGTTAAGACAATAGATTGAAGCACCACCTTCATTTTGAGCATTTGGGCTCAAAACAGTACATAGAATGCAAATAATGATTATTACGCATATGTTATTTTTAGGATAAATAAATCGAAATCAATGACAAAACATGTGTCTATAAAACCTTTCATTTATTTGGGGATTGTTCCATTGGAAATAAATAGAGAAATTCCTCGGGCTCCTGAAGTGATTTGTACAATCCACAACAAGCAGGCATAGTTATGTTTTGTAATAGATCTTTAAAGTTTATATTATTTTTATACGTCGAAACAATTATCTCAAAAGACTGTTTATTTACAACTCCCTCGATAAATTATGAATGTTTTGAGCCTGACTTGAGTCAGGTGTTGAGAGTCAGCTGCTACACAGACAGATCTACGACGTAACTCTACTTATAAGGCTCTGTTTAAAGGTAAGCATAAGATCATCTTTTTATAATTTTGTCACTTATCGAAAGAACTCAAAAATGCCATCAAATCAAGGAGAAAAATTATTGATGTGTTTTTATAAAGAGGAATATAGATAATGGAATTATGTAAAATATGTTGTCAAATGATTTTTTTGAAATGCAATTCTCATTTTTGGTGCTCTATATATGACAAATGAATCTGATCGTTATATCACTCTATCACAATGAAATGAGTACATTTTTTGCTCAGATCACATTTCCCTAATTTTGAAAGGGAGTTAATTTAAGCTTGATAGCGTAAGCTTTCCCCACTACAGCAGCACTTCTTCTCTACTTCCTACACAAATTAAGCCGAGGAAAGCTATGAAATGGTTTTATTTTATAGCATTTCATGTTGCAGTATATTTAATATGTTCCTGGTGGGGTGAGGCAATGATATAGAATCAAAACTATAATAAACAAGCTTTTTTAATGGCTTGTAAGTTTATTTTATCTTTATATGTAGATGTAATATGAAGCATGACATAGAAGATAGCTCATGATAATGCTTAGAGGGTTCCAAGGTAAACTGTAATTGAGTCGTTTGTGGATAAGATATGTATCGTTCGGAGGTTGACAATGATGGGCATTTTATAGTAAGAACAATATTATGGCTATCAAATATTGGAAGTAGAAGCCATTACAAATTGGCAAGCAATCTAAGGGCTAGAAAAATAGCAGGCAAAAGGTTGCTTATTCTTTCTGATAGTCTATTTGCTATTTATAGCCATAACCTCGGCCTGGCAATATACTTAGAGAATAAATTATAAATTGTAAAAGCCCCCTTGATAACTCTATTTGTGACATCACCATTGGTTGGATCAAGGAAAACAATAATAACACGGGAAATGAGTTTTGTCAGCCAGACAAAAGTGACCTTTAGGAAAACATCTATATCAGTTTGGAAAACTCTTTCGAACAACTTGGCAGCTGTCGAAGCAATTCATCTATGGGCCTTATATCGGAAGAAAAATCTACAAATACAAAAGACATCAAGTATCCATAATTGTCAGGTCGTTGTTCTTATTATTAACTTTTTTAAATCAATTTACTATGGAGAAATCACTTGACTCAACATGCAGACTTTATGAAGAAGATGAGGAAACACCATACCACATGATTAACTATTGTGGCTGCACAAAGCAGAAATGGCTGAATTGGTGGCGGCCGTACAAGAAAGAAAGCTAACAGATACAAATATACAAACCTTTTCTGTGAATATCAATAATTTCATAATAAAGCTACATGCTTTTTACTGGATGACCTCTATCGGGTGATACCAGATTAAGTTCTGGTGTGGTGGAGCTCATTTAGGAGTATAAAAAATGACGTTTGGTTGCATCACATATTAACACTCGAAAACCAAATGGACCTAGGGTACAACCAAAGTCGGTATAATAAATCAAAAGTGAAATGCTTAGTTCTTTTCAGTATACTCCCTTAGTATCTAAAACTATATTTATAACGTTTGGTATTGGGGAAATTTATACTAATAAGAGTGTACGAGTTGAATGCAAACAATGAGTTTTAGTATCAGTATAGGAACATCCCTAGGGCTTAACGGAATTTGTTAGTTAGCAATTATATAATTTGGTAAGACTTTTAAATAAGTGTAAGTAATGGTACTATTTTTGCAAAACCATTAATTAAACCACAAAAATGTTATGCCGAGAAAACTATTTTTTTTAATTTTGCAAGTTGCAATATATATATATATATAGAGAGAGAGAGAGAGAGAGAGTGAATAAACTTTCAACACATTTTTAATTCGGTATAACTTTCAACTATTAATCAATAAGTACAAAAAAAGGTTTCAATAGAAAGATCCTTTGTTCCTGAAAAAATTTAAACATATTTTTGAGACTGCTTTTTACTATTTTCTCAATACCGAGCAATTATCAGATTAAAATAAATTAATCAAGTTCTTCTTATAAACATTTAGTCAATGCTTATTGTCCATAAAGACCAATAACAAATAATTGAGTTAAGTACTAAACTAAAATCCTCAATGAACATTCATATTAATACCTTTATATTGCTTGGAATTATTATTATTATTATAGCATGGATCTGCTAAATGATCTAGTAGCCAATTTAGTGGCTTAGAAAAGTATTCTGTAAAAGAAACAGACGTTCTTACTATCTCATATACGTTTTTAGAGCATACAATAATGTTCGAATGGTCAAAGATAACTGCATAATATAAATCCTTATTGCATTTGATATATTTTTTATTATTCGTGAATACAATCTAACAAGTTATTTACACTTTTATTAAATAATAATAAAAAAAAAAGAAAAGTAATTTAAACTCTCACTCACAAGAGACCATTAATTTATTTTCAATGAATCAACATAATTATGTTTGAGGCCATTTATGTAGAGTAGCCTCAATGAGGTCCCTTTTATCCTAATATTTTGCCTCAAGCATTTTATTCTTTAGGTTATGATTAAAAATATTTTTTTCATGTATGAGAGCCTTTTGTGCTCAAAAACATCAAAAGTATTGTTTTTAATTATAATATTATATATGGAGTTATGAACAGTTTTATTAGGCTTTGAAGGTGGTACAAGATCACTATGATGCATGCAGGAGGCTCAAGACATATATTAATCAAATAGATTAGAGAGAAAAGGGTTCATTTATGTAGGATGTGTCTCAGCAGCAGATACAATACATACATAAAAATGATGATGTTGATGAAATAAATGAGATGATCCTTTGCTACCATTATTCGGTGCTTTGTAGCCTTACTCATGACACAAAATAAATGATTTGACTTGAGGAATGAATATGCCTTCCTTGACAACATAATGTGAGCCTTGTGTATTTGAGCCCATTAACATTAGAGAAGATGCTTATATGAATGTAATAAGAAGATAGCTCTTTGATGCTCCTGAGAGCACTTTCTTGATTTCACAATTTTATTTTGTTCAAATGGAGTCCTTTTAGAAATATATTTTTCTGTTCTAAGCCAAATACGCTAAGAGAATATTTAAAAAAAAATGTTTTAAGTAATTATTTAGTTTAAGTAGTTTTGTGTGTTTTCATATTATAAACTAACTATACATATGTATGAGATATTTCAGCTATCAAAGCTTTCAACGTCCTGGTAAGAACTCAAAACTGGTAAAAAGTAGTTAAAATGATAAATTTCAAAGGTATGTTTATAACTTCTGGAATTTTTAAGAAATTCTGCAAAAGAGCCCGCATACCCATAGTCGAAACCCTTGTAAGTCATGTTAGAGTAGTGTTTCTTCAGCTAAATCATTTTAGCGATATAGATCAGCAAATGAATAAAGAATGAACGTTTTCTTGATGATTTTTTTATAGGTTTGGTAACTATTAACATAAAATTGTTGTCCTACGTTAAAAATAACTAAGGAAAAATAAATAACCATTATAATTCATAGTCTTAGTTATTATTTAACAAAAAAAACAATTGCTTAATTTATTCCTCAACTATCTTTTAAGGCGTCGTGGACATCGTTTCGTTAGTGATAAAATACTTCATCCACTTCAACTGAATGAAACTAGCGACTACATTACAGGCAATCGTATCTGGGTTGATAACTCTCATGTTGAAAACTCTGACATTATTATATACACAGACGGATCAAAAGACGATTAAGACAACACAGGAGCTGGATAGGTAATCACTAGAGGTGATATATCCTTTTATCAATCATATAGGTATATCTCTTAATAAGGAAGCATCAGTCTTCCAAGCTGAGGTAACTGCCATCACACAATCTGTAAAAGCTTTACTTGAACAAGACAAGCCATCTAAGAACGTGATTTTTCAGTCAGATTCTCAATCGGCAATTGCTGCTATTCTAAACCCCTTTACAATAAGTGTCACAGTTAAGAAATGCAAAGAAGTATTAAATAACGCAAAATCCAAAATAAATATATATCTTGATTGGTGTAAGGGCCATTCAGACATTTCAGGCAACGAATTTGCGGACTACCTTGCAAAGAAAGGAACGGAAAGTAAAAAATCGCTTATGTGTTGGAGCACCACCAAGCTACATAAAGAAAGTGATAGATGGCTTCTTCTATGAAGTTTGGTGCAACAGATATAAAAAGATCTTGGAATGAAACATACTCATAGTATGTTGAATATTCTAAAGCAAAAGGTTGTCGAACTTTCACGTCCCAACATGAAATTACTTATTCAAGCCTACACAGGCCATGGACCATTTCTGGCCCATCTGAGCAAATGGAAAAACTCAAATGCCATTTGTAATATATGCATGGAGGAGTCCCAACCGCTGACCACCTAATAAACAGATGCTCATCGCTTTCATATGAGAGATACCAAGTCATGCAAGAAGAGGATGAAGATCTTCGTATTATTAAATTTATTAAACGTAAAAAGATGCAACGAATTATTGATTCTAACTTTAACTAGAGGCATGTATACACTCAGAGAGTGCAAACCTCCGCCGATCCCCCCCAGGTTGTCCCAATGACGTCACGCGGTCCTTATGAGCCTTCCGAGGCAGATTTTTCACGACTGGGGCGGCGTAGAGGAACGGGGAAGGTTCCCCTCGACGGAAATTTCGAGAGGAAGACGCTCTTGGCACCCGATTTCCTGGGGGAGTTCCAAAACCCCACGAAGAGGGACGAGGCGGAGACGGGGGGTGACCCGCCAGAGCAGGTGAGGGGCTCCACAGGGGGGGGGGGGGGACAGGACCTTCATAGGCAGTCCCTTGGAGGCTTACCTATTGATTCCTGCGGTTTCCGGGCCGAAAAAAGGAGGAAAAACCCACACTCCAAAAAATTATTTAGGAGAAAAAGCAAGGGCAGATATCAAAACATATCATTGTTTACACTCTAGAGCTACATGGAAAGAAAAAGAAACTGACGTCATCAAAGAGGAGAGCACAGCACAGCGACATCTATTGGCAGAGTAGGCTAACTTGAAATATTTAGTAGTATTTAGCTCATTTTGCATCTTAAAGAAGCACTCAGAGATGCCAAAATTTAATCACTTGTTTCTTTTGGCATTTCCAACAACTCCATTAAGTTTCATCCGAATCCGTTCCACACTTTTTGAGTTATCCTGCTGACAAACAAACCAACCAACAAACCAACCCAGTGAAAACAATACCTCCTTCGGTGGAGGTAATTATATTGCTTCAAAAGTAGATTATAAAATAATTTCTATAATGTAATACTCAATATCCATTTTGCTGTTGTAGCACATATACCCCTTTGTGTGGTCGTGTTCTTTTGCTGTATGTATGTATTTGCTTTATCAATGTGTAATTGTAATATTGTATGTACTATGGTAAGACAGCAATAAATTCTTAACTAACAAAATCAGTTTGTATGATCGACTTTTTGTAATTCAAATTTATCATTTAAATTTTCCTCATCCATTACTCAGATGAAAATATCAAAATAATATGTACTAATGGTTTTAACCCATGAAATGTATGTATATATATTTATAACTTCTGTATATATATACATATATATATATATATACATACAGGGGCGGAGTGGCCAGCGGAGTACTGGGACTATTCCCGGTGGGCCGCTGGCCTCAAGAAATATAAAAGGCCGTTGACAGCCTCCCAAAGGCATATTGGGGCCTGTATAAGGCAGGCAAAGGCTTAATTGTCCCGGTGGATAAATTCTTCCCACTCCGTTCCTATATATATATATATATATATATATATCCAATCTTGATATATATATATATATATATATATATATATATCAAAGCTTGCTAAAAGGGGATAAAGAAGTGGAAAATATGAAAGGATTGTGTCTATAAGGAATATACGTACCTACAAAAGTGTCAAAGAAGTAATAATAATCCAAACATAATTCAATTTTGAAATGGCTTCTGCCGTGATGTAAGTAGGTCTGAAGAGTAAGACTCTCTACAGAGTGTATATATTTATTCAAGATGTCATACTACATTTATAAAATAATGAACCCGTAGTGAGAGAACTCCTATGAATGGCACTTAAAGTTAAAAGTTTATATGTTAAAAAAAATAGTTGAAACTTGTTCAATTGAGAACAACTATAGATATTTGATGTAATGAACTTATGTCGACTTTTTCAAAACCTAATTGTTAGAATCATTTTTGAAAGCATGCTATAATATTGATATAACGTGACATAAATAGTTCCTATTAGTTGTTTCTATAATAGTCCAATATTGAATTGAATAATTCTATAAATAGTTTTCTTTCTGCAAGCAAATATTAATATTTAATTAATCATTCATAAGGTTGACACTAAATTTTATAAAAGCAGTTGGCTATAAGGGCATCTGTAAATTAAATTCTTTGACTTTACCAAGATTAAATTTTTTAAATTGTTAACAATTTCGAAAGAACGGCAATTTTTTGAAATACTGCGACAACGAATGATCCAATTGATTTCGATACGACAGTAAACATGATATTTCCCCCCATTTTTTATATCAATATATATATTCTGGGTCATATCATTGTAATTATGTTTGGGTTATTTAAACGATAAACATCTCACATAAAGAAATCCACAGCTGATTAATATTTAACCAATAATATCATTTTCTTGCAAAGCTGCCAATGACAACTAAGTATTACCTTTGACTGGTTCTAACACTTTCCATGAATGTCGTTTGTGCCGAAGAAATGAGAAAATTGCTATATAAAAAATAAATATATAGATGCGTCATCATGGTCCACTTTCGTGGAGCCTGAAAGACCTAGATTTAAAGCAGTTATAAATACTGCTAATCGAATTTTGGTATCTTAGAATTCATTAATTTTTTCTTGAGGACTACAGTTTTGACAAAAAAAATTTTTTAAATTTATACAACAAAAATAAAAATGCACTGAGCAAGTACATTAAAGAAATATACTTGTAATTGAGGTCCAAATTCCTATATACATATAATATATATATATACATATACAGGGTGGGGCAAACTAACTTCCTTTTTTAAAATTTGTGGCATTTGGTGTGTAGTTGTAGTGGAGAAGTGAGCGTGGGCTCATTTCAAAGAGGCAGGCGTAAAGTTTTCTTGGAAATACAGTCAGTCACTATCATGCGTTGGAGCAGAGAGGAGCGTGCGTTTGCCGTGGAGGCGTATTTTTCCAACCATCAGTCTGTGATTGCAACCCAGCGCTCTTTTCGCACTCATTTTAATGTTGCACCTAGAGGCCCTGTTCCGGACCAGAAGTCAATCATTGCATGGGTCAAAACGTTCAGAGAAACCGGGAGTACAACACAACAAAGAATTCGTATAGCTAGGCGCGTCAGAACACCTGAAAACATCGAGGCTGTGAGGACTTCAATTTTGCAATCTCCACAACGTTCTGCCCGCAAACATGCATCCGCTCTTGCACTATCAGCTCGCTCAGTGAGGCGAATTCTCCATGAAGATCTTAACTTCCACCCATACAAGATAACAATTGCTCAGGAACTTTCTGTTGCTGATTTCACTGCTCGGAGGAATGCATGTGAAGCGATTTGGAATGGCCAGCCCGTTCACCCGACTTATCCCTTGTGATTTTTTTTGTGGGGTTACTTGAAATCCCGAGTTTATGTCAACCGCCCAACAAACCTGGCAGATTTGAAGGCCAATATCAGAGAGGAAATAACCAATATACCCGCCGATACGCTGGCAAGGGTAATGGAAAGTACCAAAATAGGTTTGTCCAGTGTATCGATTCTGGAGGATGTCATCTAAGTGGTGTGATTTTTAAAACTATGTAAAATAAAACTTTAAAGATGTGCTTTCATTATGAAACAAAAATAAAACCTTTCTGAATTACACAGCTTGTTTTATTGCCTTTGGAAAAAAGGAAATTAGTTTGCCCCACCCTGCATAATAATTCCGTTCGTTCGTTCGTTTCCCTGTATCTCCCGAACGATTCAATAGATCTTGAAAAAAAATTCAGTGAATAGTTTTGAAAGCTAAGGGAGTGTTTTAATGAGGCTGTAAACTCCCAGAAAATTCGTCATCGTCTTGCTTACTTAATTCGCCAAAACTTTTAGTCAATTTTTTAAAATTGCCAAGTTCGATTTTGACCAACGTTTCTGTGGATGATTTTGAGGTGGTAAGAAGTGTTTTATTTTTTAGGTGTTGATCGGAAAATTCATTTTCACTCTGATTACTTAAATATAAGTTTTTTCTGTCCGAATTTTTACCCCCCTCCCCCCACTTTTTCATCACGCAACCTTGTGCTAATCGAATATTAATATTGTCAAAAGATAGAGAGTGATGTCACATCAATTGTTGAGGAAAATAGTAGGAAACTCTTTTATTCTATACCTTACAGATAAATTTAAAGAAGTGTTTTTTTAGATTAAGTTTATATTTTAAACATCCCCAAATCCTTTAATTGAAAGAAAAAACCTTTCGTTGCTTAAGTATGTATGAGATAAAATATATTATATAGAAGTACGAACTAAGTGAACTTTAAGAGCGTATGCAGTTTTTTTTTCTTTAACCAATAAATTGTTAAGACATATAGATAGATAAGACACAACACAACGTAAATAAGAGAAATGTTTAAACTAAAACTTTTGTGCACAAGGTTTCCTCCCATAAATATATATTATGGATATTAAGAATAGTGTGCAAGAGAATTTCATAGGCATTATTATAATTTATAGATTCATGGAAGGAAAGCAAAGAAAGAAGGTGGGGATATTTATATTTGAAGAAAAAACTGCACTGCAATGATATAGTGTTTTAGGAAGCAAATTGAATGAACCATGTTATGACGATTGGTGCATATGAAATATAAAACCGCTCTAATTTTAACACGAGTGCATATGGTTAATGAATGAATCATGTCTTAGTATGTCAGATGCTTAAATTGTCGATATATAAGATTATTGCAAGTCCTTCATTATAATTAATATAGTATGCAGAGTTGGCAAAATAAAATTAAAATTATTAAATTCTAACATAATTCAAATACATTGTATGCTTCTTTACTAAAGATAAAAAAACGTCTCAGTATTGGTGTATATCGGCTTTAGTCAATGATTCAAACGATTAAAAAAACAGCTAAGGCTATACATTTGGTGATAGTTTTTCATTCTATTTAACTCATATATAATATAATAAGTCCTAGTATTTTTACCTCGCCGAAGGAGGTAGGTTTGCATGGGCTTTGTTGTTGTTAGTTTGTAGTTTGTCAGCAGGATAACTCAAAAAGTACTGACAAAGATTGGAGTAATTTGTGGAGTTGTTGAAAGTGCCAAAAGGAAGAAGTGATTAAAATTTTGGCATCTCTGAGTGCCGAATTGAGGCGCCAAATGAGCTAAATATACTAAATTTTTCAAGTTAGCCTACTATGCCAATAATAGATGTCGATGTGCTGTGAAATTGGGTGCGGGGAGCGTCTTCCTCTCGAAATGTCCGTATAGGGAACCCTTCCCCGTCTCTCTACGCTCCCAGTCGTGAAAAATCCGCCTCGGAAGGCTCATTGACGGCGGAGGTTTGCACTCTGAGTGTATATATGCCTCTAGTTAGAATTTTTTGCTACGCCACAAATAAAGGATGCAGATAAACAGTTCCAATTAATGGCGTTGGGAAGCAAACCTTGATAAAAAATATCCGTTTATCGTGTTGGCCATAATTATATTATATTTATATGTGGGTGTGTGTATATATATATATTATTTATTTTATATATATATATATATAAATGTGTGTTTGTATATAAATATTTTTTTAATCGAATGTTCTTATCTGTTCAAGGTATTTTAGAAGAGGATTTGAAGATTATAAACACTTTAAGAGCCTCTGTGAAGAGGAATTGAAACATATATCTATTGGTTCACTCATAAAATGGCTTTTAATACAATCATAATTTTATCATAATAATAATAATTGTAAAAATACATCCACAAATGACTCTATTATTATATAAACAAACACTTTTTACTGAATAAAAATCAACATTATTTGCGATAGAAGCAATGAAAAAAAAAACTACTGCAAATTAATGGAGTTGCAAAGTAAACATTGATAAAACTATGCAAACAAATCATACTTCCTCTCCTTTCGCTATTGTAGTACACCATGTAAAAGCTTTACAATTTGAGTACATCCATATTTTATTCATGCAGACATGGTTGTAAAAATATTAGTAAACTGTCATTCGTTTATCGAACTTTGAATCATCTGTGCACATATTGTGGCTCTAAAATGGGTCACGTTATTTATTCATATAAGAAGAATAAAAACTGTTAATTATATCTAACAATTTTATTACGATTATATATTTAACTTTCTTAGGCATATGCAAATTAGATATATAATTTATAAGAGTATTTCATTTCACATTATTATTAGTTCCATTTATTGGGTGTGTTCACAAATTAAGTAATTAAGAGAAGATGTTATATACAACAATGATATATCATCTTGAAATCCATATTTTTCTTCGAATGGCTTTTGAATAATGTTTGATCCTTCGAAGGGTGGACGTAAAAAATGTGTGTGACATGTTTTCTGATGATATATTTGCCTAGACTATTGTTCAGCTATTCACCGATTTTTGGGTGTATACAAGCGACTGTGTCCGATTTAATGTATCTTACTTAAAATAATTTTTTTATGCATCTGATAAAAGTTAACAAAAATTTCATTTTTTGTAAAAATATGGTTTTATTTATGCATTCTGCATATTTATTATCCTGGGAAATTTGAAATTTATTGTAAAACCTTTATTATATTATGTTTTCTTACTTTTATACGCATTAAATTATTTTGAAAACCCCAAGAAAAGCCTACGAGCTCGAATGACCAAATGGCCCGATAGGAATCCTATCAGTAAGGAGGAGAACTCTGAAAAGCGTGAAATATTTTTTTTTGCCTATTAGTTCGATAGAATTGCATCTGACTGGATATAAATAAGCAGTATATCATTAAAATTAGTCTATCGAACCTAGGATTTTATCAATGAGGTAGACCAAAAAGACCATCCCCTCTCGGGATTCGAAGCTGCACCCCAACATCGAGAGTTGAACACGCCTTAACGCTCACGGCTATCGCACTCGCAAAATAATATTTACATATAAGCCTTTATAAGAAACTCCTAGATCAAGATCGTATTTGATTTTTATTTGAACTATCTATAAAGATTGGAATAACGACTCAGGACACTAATAGTAGTAGCTATTACATATTTAGCATTAAATGAGTCAATATATGTTTGGTATTTCATCATTGGCCATTTATAATTTGTTGATGATAAATTAGTTATTGATGATTAATCATAAGGATTTTAGTTATTAAATCCTTAAATGATACTTAGCAACACATTATAATAATTACATGTATGCAATTTTGCTACATTATATGTTGTACTACAATATGTTATTTTGTAATATATTAGAAACGCTAATGTATGTGTTTACATTGTTGGAACGCTTTTATGAAGAGAAAAAAAAAATATGTGCAAAGCACATAGTCCAACCCTTTATACGGAACTAGCGTTAAATAAACGAAAACTACATATTTTTTTCAAGGATGGACGATTAGCACAAAAACAGTATATATTAATAAAATTTATATGCTTTCAACTTTAAATGTCTATAATAATGGATGTAATACCGTCCATCATAAAGAACAAAAAAATATGTTTTATATTAGCTCATATTGCGTATAGGCGTGTTCAAATCTTAATGTTGAGGGCGGTGGTTCAACTCCTCCTCCGAGAGGGGAAGGTGCATTTTGAACAATCTCATTGAAACGATACAATGTTAATCGACTGATCTAACATCATATCCACACGGAAGCGATTTTATCGAAAAGAAATTGATTATCTAGGTCCCTAAATTTGGTTTAACAATAAATTAATTTTAACATGAAACTATATCATGTGGATTTCCAAATCGTTTGATATTTGTTTTTGCTCTTCAAAGTATATTCATTCTAAAATGGGGTTTCCTATTAATAACTAAATCATGTGAAAACATATTTTTTGATTTTCAAGAGAATATATTTATTGCTACTGAAAATGGATATACTTACAAAATAGATAGACTGAAGTAAAGGAACATAATCAACAACGAAGTATCTGTGCATCGTAAGCTGATCATAGAGATAGATTAATATATGACGTATATGTCATTAGATAAGGGTAGTATATTATGAATATTATAGAAATATGGAAATGGAACATAGACAAGCATAATGCTAACAAATCAGTCTAAATATTAAAAGTATGTATTTTTTAGTAACTATAGTCTGACAATATCATACATAATGGAATAAAAATTAGGTTGAGTGCTCATGAAAAAAGTATCATAGATTCCAAACATCAATGGTCCTACTTGGAAATATACATTTGACTTAGTGGGATATGTTTTTTCATCATCGCAAGTCTTAGAAGGATCCTTTAAGAATCATCTCCATAAGCCAAAAAAACTGAAGCACTTCGAGAACCATTGATGTTTAGCGCTTTTGAAGTATTATTTCAAGTTTGTGTCATTGAAAAATAGTTTAATGTTTGGTCCGTTTTAGTAATATTTGTATATTCTAATTTAGCTTGACGTTTTAAGGTCTTAAACAAGGTATATTAAAATACTAAGAATGTCCAAAACTGCCCAAAGAGTGATTTATTGTTTGTCAGTTTCTTTGTGAGTCACACTGACCAATGGAGATAATAATAACATTAGGAATCCTGCTCACGTCATCAAAAATGCATTGTGACAATATAATTTTGATAGAATAATAGTAAATGATTACTGATGTTTCAATTTCCATGAAATCATGAAATAAACATACCTGTGTATTAGAGAGGGCATTTTAAAAAAAAATCAATGATTATGTACATAGGTGCAGGAGACAGGGGGCCACGCTTTCGTGGACTGTCCCATGGTATCGGTTTTAAAGAAATTCGTTGCTTGAATGTGAGAGGAATGGAGAAGTAAGTGAACAATTATGTACAGGCCTATATTCTCTTTGTATCCAACGGGAGACGAAAGTCTACATCAACAAGGTCAAAAGCAATCGAATTCGCTATATTGAATTCGAAAGCCTTGGTGGCAAAAAAAGCTGACCCACGGGAACTTTTGCTGCCAACAGAATTACATGAAATAATTTAGCAGCCGTTGCAAAATACGCTGCTTTTTCGACCCACATTCATGATGCTTCAGGCGACAACTGGATCTTGGCTTCGGATCAAATCAAATATATCCATCGATATCTACACACCACCTCAAAGCGGTTAACAAGGTTTTGAAAGCATTTTAAATAAGTGTGTAACTTCAATTTTAAATGTGATGTATATTTGGATTTTAAATGTTAGATTTTGTAACCATGCTTTTGTTTTGATTTTTTAAATCATGTTATGATACCTTTTTGATATTTGTTGTGTTGTTCCTCTGCCATTGTTTTAATTTTAGATTAACAATATTATTTATGTATTTATCACAATTACTTTGACATTCGTAGAGGACAGGAATAAAAAAAATCAGGTGAGTTCTCAAATTCGGGCAAAAAAAGTTGAGGTATTCGGACATCTAAGATGTAGAAAAAAATATGTAATTATGAAAGCAAACAGATTTTTAATTATAACCAAATAAATGTAATATAATGAATAGTATGTAATTACTATAATGAAAATATTAATATATGTACATAGCTTTCTTCATTCTATTATTTTTCACCGATTTAACAGTCTTGTTAAAATTCGAGCAATTGAATACTGCCCCCCCCCAAAAAAAAAAAAAAAAAAAAAAACATCTCCCATCACTTATGATTATGTATCTTGTTTCTTAAACAGTTCTCCTTTTATAAGAATTTAGTATTATATATATTATATATATATATATAATATATATATATATATATATATAATAAAGACCTTCTTATAGAGGAGGGAAAAAGTATCTTTGGATGATTAAGTATCTTCTAAAACCATATACATACAAACAAGCATTTTATTAGACCCTCTACCTCTTTTTCTTTTAAGATTAATGAAGCCGGCACTTCTCCTTCTACTATGTAGTCCCACTAACAACACATCCCAAGGCAGTCTTAGCACAACAGTAATAGCAACATAAAAAGCAACTACAAAAAGAATTCCCAGGCCCGTTCCTCCCCCTTTCCTTTCCCTACATTTGAAAGGGGCTTTTTCCTTTGAACAGATTGTAGTTTTTGTTATTTTGGTTCCCCTCTGTTTTATTGTCGAACAATGGATCGATTTTTATGTTGAGACATTAATAAATTGAGGTGTTTGTCTTAATACAAGAATTAAAATTATCAAGATAAATACTGTTTATTTATATTTCGAAATAATAAGGTTTGTAGCCTTATTAGTATTTCGGAATATATGATGGCTAACTCAAATTTATCGGGTTTTTAATAATTACCGCATTACTAAATAAATTTGGTACATAATTGTACGATTTGATGTATTATTAATAATATTTGCTTAGATGTTCATCCTTTTTCGTGTTTGTGTTTCAGTTGTTTGGATCTTGGTTTTTTTATAATGGAGTAAGTTCATTTGCAGCAAAGTTTAATCGAGTATATTTCTTGCATTGGCATATAGTGACTGGTAACTAGTCTAAAATATATAAATAAATAAAGAAAAATTAAAATTATATATAAAAAAAATAATAATAAAAATGTTATTTTTTTTATTCAACAGTTCAAATTTTAAAATATGTACAAGAAGTAAATAAATAACATATAAACCTAAGAAAATACGTGAGAATACATAAATAATATTATAATTTAAAATTTGGTCTTAGGAGCTGAACAATACAATTTTTACATGATGGACATGCTAGACTAAAGAATACAAATCTTATGATAAAAAAACTTATTATGATAATAACATCAAAACATTTAAACTTCCTAACATGGCATGATGACATAAATAATACACAATTAAAAAAAGACTAATTATGAATAAAATACAATCATTTAGACTTCTTAAAATGCTTAAAATTGTTGATATAGTCTTCTGGTGGATGGAGGCAAGGGATGGGAAGAATTTGACTTCTTTCGACGCCGGAGTCCAGGAATCCGTTGAAGGAGAGGGTATCTTGAGGTCAAGAACAGCATATCTAGCCGCAGCTGATAAAAGCACTGGTTTAATGTCCGACTCATTAATAAGATCCCCAGTTGTTATTTTATTAGCGATGAGGGCCTTTGTGTTAAGAATAGCAAAATTTATAGCCTTCTCCCGTGGTGTTCCTATTTTTGCCCAATCCAAATAGAATTATCGCTTTGCTGTATTTGACAGAATTGTCCTTTTGTAGTCCTTTGACATTTAGGCAAACAAACCTCTTTAACATTGCGACGGCGTGGCATTCCACAAAGGCATGGATGGTGGAGTTAAATATCTTGCCGCAATCTTTACAAGGCACCCAGAATTTAATTGAATCGGTCGAGATCTGAAGCTGAGCTGTGATTTTTTGTCATCGTTTATTGGAGAGGGAGCTCATTATATTTATTTTCCAGTTTTGTGGAAGGTCTAGCAATTTTAGATGTTTATTTACAATCAAGTCCACTTCTTCGCCGTGGAACATCCTAGACAGCCAAGGTGTAAGGAGACAGTAATTTAAAGACGATCTAAGTAATGGGTATCTAAATCTTCCATCACTGAAAGGCCCTTAGAACCCCAATCATGGAGAGTCAGAATTCCTTCCTCAATTGCCTTTTCTTCTAAATCCTCCGGATTCCCGAGATTTTGGAAAAAGAATCTCTTATTTTGTTTTTTCCAATAATATCCACGAAGGAATCGCCTTGAAACGATGGTGTATAATTCCAAATGATTCGTTGAGCAGTTCCCCAGGTTGGAGAGATACTTGAAGTAATGTTATTTGTCAAATCAGTTCCGAACATGAGCCACATAAGTAACTTATTACCAGTAACTGATCTTCTCCATTCAATTTCTGCATTCCTCGTTATATCAATAAAAATATTTATGTAAATTTTTGGTAAAATCACTGAAAGTTGAGAGATTCCTCCTCCCAGAAGTTTTTTTGACCTTTAATTGCAGGTAAGTAGCTGCGGTGAAACAGGTTATTCAGCCATATTCCTTCCTCATTGATAGCCTTCTCTGCAATTTCGGGGCAAGCCGATGCTTTATAAATAATTTTTGGTACAATTTGTGTGTTATATAAGTCAATTCTTTTCTGTAAATTATATGATCTCCACTTCAATGTTGATTGGCCCGCTAGAGCTGAGATAAAAGTCCAATTGTTTTCATGGATTCGCTTCCACACCAATCTATGCCCAAGATGTTGACCTGCTTTTTATCTCACACGAGGCGACCTCCTCCCCTCCTGCGGACTCCAGGCTCCAATAGGTAGAATTGCTGTTTTATCTTTGTTTAGGGAAAGCCCAGACATTTTCTCAAATTTAGAAAAATACTCAATTAATATTTCCACTCGTTTTGAGACTTGTGCGGCCGAGTTTCCCTCCACTGTTAGGGTGATATCGTCCGCATAAAGGTCGATTAAATGTCGGTGACCCTCGAAATCTATTCCAAAACCTCCAAATTTTCTTACAACTCTTCTTACAAAGTTCTCAAGCGCAATGATAAAAAGAAGCGGGGCTGATGGACAGCCTTGCCTACAACTTTTTCCTAAGGTTATAGGCTTACTTTCACAACCATTGATGGAAATTGTTGACGAGCCATTATAAAGCAACGCTCGCACTGGGTTGAAAAATCTTTTGGGTAAGATCCTGAAACTTCTCTGAGAATATGACGATGATGAATTGAATCAAATGCTTTGGAAAAATCGATGGCGACTATGGCTCCATATTTTTGCCTTTTTTTCACCGAGTCAATAGACGCTTGAATATTGCGAGAGATGTCAGCGATTTTCCTGTGTTTAAAAACCCCTTTTGATTAAAACTAATAGAATTTTGAAGTTCTTGGGCCATTTCTTGGGCCAAAATTCCTGATAAAACTCTGTAAGATTCATTTAAAATTGTTATTGGCCTCCAATGGCTAAAATCTGTCCCGTTACCTTTTTAGGGATGAGTATGATCCTTCCTTTCGTTAAAGACTTTGAAATTTTGCCTTTTTCTCCATGTCATTGCCAATCTTAAGGAGATAAGGGACAACTTCATTAGGGCAGAGTGAGTAAACTTTGCCTATTATTCCATCGGGCCAAATGCTTTGTTAACCTTTAATTTCTTCTTTAGATATAGAGATATGTTAGACGATGAAAATATGAAAGAGTCTTGAGTTTTCTTGGTTTTGGTCTAGGGAAATGATCCTCCCTACACCCGACTATAGCTTGGAAAGAGGCTCTAAAATATTGAACAATATCTTTGGAGTCGGTTAAGGGCTTTCCATCGTGAATTATCTTTTCAACAGAAGTAGCTGATACCCTTACATTATTTGTGAGGTCTTTCACCCTCTTGAATGGATGATTTTCCTTGAGTACTTTGGCTTCGAGCTCTGCCTCTGCAATCTCCGCAATCCTAAAACAGTTTACCGAATCGGACATAATCGAGCTGGCAAAAATCGATTCCTTATTAAGAATTGCTTCAATTTCGGATTGATACTTCTTCGAATTTATTTTTCTTTTTTAAGAAATTGAGATGTTGTTGTAATAATTGTTCTATTCATTTTGTTCAAAGCGTGGTTAGAGGATATAAAATTAGTGTGACCTCTTACTAGGTTTTTCTTAAAATGCTTAAAAAGTGATCATCTTTAAGTACCCATTTGGGGACTTTGAAGTGGCCGTTGGGGAGACTATATTTTAAGTCCAATACTAATAGCTTGTGGTCTGATGAAGGTTCCGGACGGTAACAGGTTCCTTTTATGTGACGCATCAGGACAGGGGATATTAAGGCTAGATCAATTCTAGACCGTTGGATGCCTCTAGACCATGAAAATCCTCCAGAGTTTAAAATATCTAAAACGTCAATAAGATTTAACTTAATGATTAAACTTCTTAAAATATAACCATTGGGGTACTTATGGGAGGTTTGTCTAAGTCCACGTTGAGGTCCCCACTAATAAAGCGGAATGGGATTCTTAAAACAATCATTTTCAATGGCTTGATAAAAGGGTAAACACTTGTCATTAGGACCATAGGCATTTAAAATATAAAAGGCAAAGTCGTTGGTACAAACGCGAATTTTGTGCCAGTCGCTTCCAAATGAAAATTCCTTTATGCAGGACAATATCTTGATCCTTTTTTGTAATAAAAGTTAGGACTCCTCTTTTTGAGTTTGATGCCGTAAAAAAGTGGTGAAACCGACTCGGTAAGCAGAGACAACAGTCCTGTGTACATGAAGAAGATACCTCAGTAGAAATATCCTGCAAACATATAATGTCTGGATCAAGAGATTGAATGTGTTTTAAAATAGCATGTCTTGCTCTTTTCTCTTTCCCCCCTCTCATGTTAAGAATATTAATTTCCTTATTCCCATATTGGCCTTAAATTCCGCCGTCACATTTTCAGGGAAGAATTCTGTGATTTTGTTTGCGTATTTTTGTTGTAGATTTCTCTTATCATATTAATAAATTACTCCTATTTATGTCTTTGGCTGCTTAGACGGATTACTCGTTTTTATTTGGAGAATATCAGAGTCTGGTTTGGACCTCTTCCTACCGAATAAGGAAGAGTACGGTGCTCTAAAATTGCAGAGGGTCTATGTGAGCTTTATCTTTCATTCGAGGAAAGTCAGGGGTTGTTGAAGGGAGAGGTTCGTTTGTAACTCACAAGGAGTAAGTTCTATGGTGGGCTCAAACGCCAATACTAGACACAGAAAAAGATTCTACATCCCGTAGACCCTTGTGTCTCAGGAGGGGATCTTGATAAAAAATTTAGTTTAGCCACATGAGGAAACAAAAAGGTATGAAGTACATCTACACCACAATTTTATATAATAACGGAATACTTAATAGAAAAAAAGACTTATTTGCTAGCCTAGTACAATTTTATTTTTTATACCTTCCTAAAATAAAAGCATTCTGCAAGTATTAGAATTTTATAAGCCTGTGTTTATTTGATTATCTTAAACATTTATTAATTGAAGAGTATTTTA
>CP045904.1:725316-746988 GCA_013387185.1 Caligus rogercresseyi | reverse complement strand
ATATATATATATTTGGTAACCGGACTTTATGGAGACAGTGGACTATATGGAGACAGCTTTGTATCCATATATTTATGTCTCCATATAGTCCAAAAACGGACTATATAACGACAGCGAATTATTTACTAAGACAACTAGTTCGAACTCTTTTTATATTAGCATGACGCATTAATATTTTTAAATATATTATTCAATTGATCCAAAACGTTCAAAATGTCATTGAGCAATTCCCAAGATTCGTTGGACTCCGTACTTATTCCTCCAGCACAATTTCGCGATCCTCCACTTCTTGATAGACCTACAGCTCCAATTATACCAGTTGAATATATAACTGGGAAGAAAGGGTCTACAAATGTTTATAGTTGGAGGCCATAGGTACTCTAAGGACAAATCACGGAGCAATAAATCTTATTGGAAATGTACCCTTTACCACCAAGGGTGCAGGGCACGCCTGACTTTAGTCGGTGGCATCCCAACAAATAACCCCATTCATAGTCATATTAATGAATGAAACCACCTCCTTTCTATTTGAAGTCCACCAACGTTGTTCCGATTCGTGGAAGTTATTAGTCAGGAAGTCCAATCCCTGTTATGAAGTTTTTCAAAGCAGCCCTAAGTACGTTTTCTCTTTCTTTCTCACTCTAAGCTGTTGTTATTCTCTTTGTTTCTTTCCGTTGTCTTGCCTTGCCTTTTTTCCTCTTCCGGTTCGAACTCCCAATATTATCGTTACGTTCATCATAACTATAAAATGAGATTAAATGAGCATGCAATCAAATATGTATAGCCTTTTCAACATTATTTAAGTAAATGCTAATTAAAGAAGGCCTCTGATGTCTTATTTTAACACATTTTATTCCTTGTTTTGCTCAAGTGTAACAATGATCTCTCCGATATTTGGGGTGTCCGATAGTTGGAACATATATGTCGCTAAATCTGTCTCCATATAGTCCGTGTCTCCATAAAGTCCATTTGGGGACTTTATGGAGAAAGTGATTTGATTGGCTGTCTCTATATAGTCCACTGTCTCCATAAGTCCGGGAACCATATATATATATATATACAGAGTGGCTAGGCAAAAATGTCCGGTTGATAAGTTTGTTTCTTGTGCGCAGAGCGTACGTAAAAATTCAAAACAAGTAAATCAGCTACGCTTTTGAAACAAATAGCTACAATTTATAACTATAAAAATATCTCTCAGACCAGAAATGAGTGTTCAGCAAGCGAAAAGACAACGGATTCACGATTTGCTTGACGCGCAATAAATCAAGTCGATATTGCCCGGATCGTTGGCGTTGATATCCGTACTGTCCGTCGTATCCAGCAAGCCAAAAATGATGGTAAAGGCTTCAACAGAGCTCCTGGATCTGGTGGCCATAACAAAAAGCGGACAGACGACTTTCTCAATGAAGTTAAGGCCAAAGTTGAATCGGACCCCACCATCAGCCTAAACCGTCTCTCAAAAGAGTTCAACGTGTCCAGGCGCACAATCCAGCTGGCTGCCAAGGAAGATTTGGGCTTGCAATCATTCGTTCGGACCCACAGACAGCTATTGACAGCAGCAGCGATGGAGAAGAGGCTCGATAGGTGCAAGATCATCCTAAATTGGTTGAAAAAGAAGCCGTGTCTCATCAAAATATTTTCAGACGAAAAGATCTTCACGGTGGACCAAGTTTACAATCGCAGAAATGATCGATGGCTTGCTAAGCAACGTGAGGATGTCCAAGGAGTCTTCAGGACCAAGAATCCGCAAGTGATGGTCCTTGGTGTATTCAGGTCCGACGGAAAGAAGATGCCTCCATTCTTCTTTCGGCCGGACGAGAAGATCGACACCGAGGCCTACTACAAAGTCCTGAGGTATACTGTTCTGCCATGGTTAAAAAAAACTACCCCACCGGAAACTATGTGTGGCAGCAGGATGGTGCACCATCTCATATGGCGGCTAAGAACCAAAAGTTCTGCAAGGACAATATGGCCCATTTCTGGCCGAAGAACTTCTGGCCACCGTCATCCCCGGATCTAAATCCGCTGGATTTTTTCTGGTGGGCGCAATTGAGAGCAAGACCAACCGGACCCCTCACCTCAATCTTGACTCTCTGAAGGCCACCATCATCAAGGAGTGGGACAACTACCCTGAGAAGCACATTATAAATGCCTGCAAACGCTTCCGGCCCCGCCTCGAAGCCGTCGTGAAGGCCAATGGAGGCCATATTGAATAATTTAGATCCTTTTATATACTACTTAAGCCAAATATTTCAGTTCCATAGAAGCAACCAATTAAAAGTTAATTAAGTTCACAAAATCAAAATATCAAACCGGACATTTTTGCCTAGCCACTCTGTATATATATATATTATAATATATATATATATATAATATATAATCTCTTATATATATACTATATAGATATATAGATATATATATATATATAATTAGGTAATGCCTATTGGTTAAAAGCACGCTGTTCCTCGTGTAAGAACATTTGATGGGTGGGGTATTATTAGAATTAAGTGCAACTAATGTATTCTTGATAATCGATAGAACTATATTTTTGTAAAGAAATAAAAAGCATGGGGCGACTTAAGGAGCTAAAGGGCGGCAATCGATATTTCTACCCTACCAAGGGTTTTCATATTAAGATACGAATTCTTTTCAAAATGCACTAATGTACTTCGGGCTTTCTCACTTACACTACATATACAAAAGTAACTCAAAGCGTATTTTTTTATAAATTATTAAATATCATATTTTGATATTTTTTATCCTTCAGTCTACAGGTTTTTAAGTACCGTTTCCTAATGCCTATGCCAATTTGGAATATATTGGATCTGTAATTTATCCAATTCCACGTTGTCTCCTTGATTATATTTATATCAAAAATTGTGACATGGCTGACACCATTAACCTAAAGGAACGACCTTTTTTTGCAACTATCGTTTTCCTCTTGGAGTATCATAACAGTTCTCCTCATAGTCTTTTGAGCCTCAACAACTTGAACTACTTGAAACGTACATTCTTTATTACTGGCTGTAGTTTTATCCACCGATACCGCTAACTAATGCAAAATTTCTGTAATACCCTTGTTATAGATTCAACAATTTGTGTGGACCTTTTTACAGAATCCTAATCTCTCAATGAGTTTATTCTTTCTCCCAGTGTAGTCTATTGACAAAAAATATGAGAAACTATTTTACTTATTCTTATCTCCAGTAGCTTAGCTTTACAAAATAAGAATAATAATAATCATCTCAATAAGTCTCCATCTCATAGAAAGGAGTCCATCACTACTCGTTTCGGGTAAAGTTTGCTTTTGTATTTGGAATTTTTTTAATTTACCATTTTTTTCTAATATTATATAAATTATAATTTTATAAAATTGTCAAAATCTTTTTCAATGCCAAACTATCATGAACCTTACCATTCGATACAATGGAAGAAGTTGATGGCTCTTGGAGCTCGATGACGGGCGTGGAGGACATGATTCGTCTGAAGGCGGAGTTACGGCGAACGGGACTTCCATTGGTATTACTGTAATTATGAGGATTGAGGGGTCCATTGCCGTGACGGTGAAGGCTGCGAGTGCGGATGGAGAGAGGGAGCTCTTTCGAGAGGAGACGGAGGCTATTTCCATCTCAAGGCCACATTGTCCGATATCACACTCAACTGTAAAAAAATAACGCATTAAAATAAAGTTGAATACCGAAAAAATCAACATAATTATATTAAATGTCAAATGCGACGCCGTATCACTTACAAAATGCGATCCAAACATAAGAACGACTTGTCTGAACTATTATCAATCGCAATTTTATACTCGAATACACTGTTTCACATATTTATCTTTATGCATATAAGTCCTTTAGATATATTTTGATACCTTTCTGACTTCTTTCTCCTATTTTGAGATTTTTTTTAATTTTTTTTTGTTTATGTTTCAGGAAAATTGGAGATTTTTATTTTTTTTACATGAGCTTCTATATATTGTAAATATATGTACATTATGTCAAGAAATTGTATTTGGTTTTAAACTAGCTTGAAAGATTTAACTTGTTATCTAAATAGTTTGATATATTCAACCGTGTTATAAATATTTTATAGCCAAAGGTAAGATATTCAGTCGAACCATATAGGCACAAAAAAGATATAGATGCCATATATTCTCTCATATTTATTATCATTCGTATTTCAAAGAATAAAAGAAATATATTTGGGATCGTTTAGGTTATATATAATCTCATGTGTGATGTAAATTATTTTCCATGTTCTAATTAACGTTTGTCAAATATTCGAATCCTCTCGAGAGATGAAAGTCAGTATTGATCAACCTTGTTGAAAGAGAGGTTGGATGAACTTATTTTTATGATATAACGCTAATTCATATCTACATATATTATCTTATATCATATCTACATACATACATGGCGCTTTAGAAATTTTTAATTTTAATAGATCATCACAATTTGGTTTTTCTAATTATATATATGTTTTAATTCTTCTGATATATTTATATTTTTTAAATTAATTTTATGATATACTTTTAGTAGCTATGTTGCTGGTGCCAAATCGACACCAAATATATATATTTCATCACACATTCCTTCGAAGCAAAGATGCAAAACAATGTTAAAAAATACTTCTGGTGTACTGCAATTGTAATTTTCGAATGGAAAAAATATATTGAATACCTGCCAAACTTAAGGGCTCTCTCAAGTAAATAATTTATCAAATATACGATTTTAATAATAAATAAACGAGGTGTTGAAATGTTTTTTTTTCTTCTAGCCACTCCCTGCCTTTTTAGCCATGGCTATAAAGTATTTTATAAATACCTTCCTTCAAATCCCTTTTCTTGGGTTCAGCAAGATTTGATACCATTTATTGACTTATCAAATAGAAGAATATAATTTTCACTATGAATTTTAATTAAATATCAAGGTTACCTCGACAAGAGAAATGGACGCTCTCATTCTTCCGCTATCCGCAATGAATGTGGTCTGGTTCCTTATAACTATTTGGATTCACTAATCTCCCTGCTTCCATATGGCTTTAAACCCCTTTTCCTAGATAAATCAGTGAGCAGTAATTAAAAAGCAATCCTCAAAGCAAAGAAGCTTTGTGCTTCAAATTGTGTTTTTTTGTTTTGTTTTTGAAGTTGAGTAAATGAGCTTATCAAACAAATATTATGGTTTAGGCTTTTTAAAAGTAATTTTGTGTATGGCGTAGCAAAAAACAATGTTTACTGCAACATAATAAAATAATTTACATTATATGAACTTCTAAGCTATATTCAATCCTTTGGGCTTCATGGGATTCATTCAAATGTATTTTTTTGTAGAAGGATAACGCAAAAAAATAACAAACGTCGGCTTTTAAACAGTAATGGATGACCCTCCTTTTCGTGATTAATTTAAGAGTAAGGTTGATTGAATTAATGATTAGTTTGATATCCCATGACGAAATACATTTATTCATATCCTTTTCTAACAGATTTGTTATCGTTTATAAGAAATTCCGATCCAGTATATATTACGCTATAAAGGTATAATGATCAGAGCCGTTGAGAAATTAAAAACAGTTCAAAAAGAATTGTAAAATTTAGAAGTAATATTTATACTTTTACAATACGATATTACTTTACAACAAAAAAATCTTTGTCCACTCAGTTCACGGTTAAGTTTTCCACCATATAAAATAAAAAATAGTATAGACGTTTTATGTAGTTTGTATAACAATCATAACTGTTAGCAATATTGCAATCAATGCTATAGTACTGGGTATCGGAATTGATTACCGATTTAAAAAACTTCGATCCCCAAGCCAGCTTATAAATACAGAAATAAAATGATGATATTTAAAAAACCGGTTGTTATTCGTACCATTGAGTCTTTCTTAAATGCTACTATTTAAATTCCACAAAGGCATGGACCCCCGTTTTTTAAATACCACTTAAATGCTAATCAATTTCCAAAATCGTTTTTTGCATTTTAATTGTATTCCGATCAAAGACGCTTTCGGAAGATTTTCAAAACACTTCAGCTCAGCAGATAAATGGTTTCGCTACAGGATGGCAATCTCGTCTCTCTTCCTTAACAAATTGATAGAGATGATTGGTTAATGAAACTCAACATTTAGTGATCAGAGTCCTGAAGTCTTAAGATATTTTTCCTAGACACTGGCGGCATCAATATTTTTTGGATAACCATTTATTAGATATACATTTGTGGATAGACACTTCTTAGCAATTAATTTAGAAATATATTTTTACTAGACCCTCATCAAAAATATACCTTTAAACATTTGTGTCTCGTCACACGAAATGCTTGGTGCATACATACATGTGAGAAACACAATCCATAATTTTGAGGAGTCTCAGATTCTATACCCTTAAGAATGGCAAATGAATTTACTGCAATGGGGCCTTATATATATATATATATATATATTTCCTTAGGCACATAATCCAGCCGTAATTAGTATTTTTAACTCGTGGCTTTATGCTCATTAGCACTTCATTGACTTTTGATAGAATTTTTAATTTTGGTATTCACGTAAGTACCACATTCTCATAAATATTTTTAAAATTTAAAAAATGACTGTATTTTTAAGCATATATTTTATTGTTTACAAAAACAACTTCGGTTTTCGATTAGAGATTTTATTAAAATGCTAAATGTTTGTTTGCATCCTTTTTTCCCTGTTCCGCAGTTTATTAATACCATATATCATAGCGTACAAGATATCATAATATTAAATTGCTTTTTGTGATGCGAACTTATATAAATATAAACTGTTATATATAATGAAGACTAAACTGTGAAGACTAAATATATAAATGAAGACTAAACTGTTATATATCAATGAAGACTAAACTAATAATAAAATGTAGCAGACTTATAAAGAAGTAAAATTTAAAAGAATGATTAAATGTGATAAATGATTAAAATAGTAATATTTGAAGTTTTTTTTTGTTGCAATACAATAAAACAACACTTAAAAAATCTACAAATTTAGGTTCATTTAGCGCGTTGATTGTCAAAGATTGATGGGGTTGCTACTTTTGAATCTTGTTATAGCGATCATAGTTTGGAGTTTTGCAATACACTTGGAGGCAATCCTATGTGCATTAGATTAGGGGGGCATCCCGTATAATTTTCCCTCAGGATAATTTTTCTTCACAGAACCTCCTCAAAAATATCCTCCGTCAAATCTCATATCTTGTTGAACATAGAGCAGTCTCTAAGGATGTGGCATAAGATTTTCTTCTTCTTTTCAATACACATCTCGCGTATCTCTCCCTCGCTCACATTATAGAGTCATAGGGAGATTCTGTATTTTAGATAAGCTTGCTTCGAGATTAGTAAGGGATCAAAATTGACGTCATTATGTATTGATGTTTATTTTTGTAAATAGATACAGGCGTCTTCATCTTGTGGGTAAGGTATGAACGGTGGATTCTCATTCCTGCCTTCAGGACGAGATTCTGCACATTGAGGAGGAATACTTTTTTAGGCTTACATACCTGTCTAATACATTACGAAGAAAAATTACGCCTGAGATGTGTTAGCTTAAGTAAAGTGTTTATTCTCTCTAATCGGAGTTGATATCTTATTTTATTATAATTTTATGTCAATTGTACCAGCTGCTCCCATTCTTCTCCAATAGATCCTCAACAGCTCCTCGAGTGGAACAAGCTCTCTCCAGGGTGAGGTTTTTAATGGTTTTGAGGTTTACCAGGGGAACTCCACAAGTTTGGCCAGTTTATACCACGAGAACACCAGACATTACAGTGAAGCTCAATGTCCATCATAGCGTACATGCCCACTTCTGGATCTAGGGACAAAGATTCTGTAAAGGTTTTCCTTTACATTCCTTCTCAGATATTTGGGTGTCCCCACGAATTCTCTCCTTTCTTCTTCCACTCTTTAAGACACTTATTATTTAAAGCTCAATGGTTAATCCAGAGGGTCCTGGAGCTTTGTCGTATTTTAGCTTCTTTTCTTTCGTAAAAACACTTATTGAATTGATATTATCTTATTTTGACAGACAATTCCGATTCCAATTCTTTTTTTTGGTTGAGATTTGATAGTATTGCTGAATATAGTCTTTTTTTGTTGAAGTAGCTTTTTGATTGTCTCCTTTCATTTCATCCATATTATTCTTCCATGTTTTTTAAAAATATATGAAGATTCAAATTGTTTTATTTTAATAATCCTTGATCGGACTCCCGCTTCATTCATTTTGTATTCCATGAGTTCCTCTAGTTTTACCGGAAGACTAGTGTGTTCTGCTTGTTGCATCCGTGATCGTATGTATTTCCCCTATATATCATTTCACGAGCTTCTTGTTGGTCGGCTGATTTCAATATGTTTTGACCACTTCTATAAATTGATCAAAGGACTCTCTTACCGTCCAACCTGCATTTATGTCTTCATTTACTTTCTTAATTCCTTCTTTTAGGTATTCTAAGAGACATTCTTTCCCAGATAGTTTGATTAATTTCATTTCGATATTCTTCTAAGTCTTTCTTAAGAATAGCTTGAAGGAAGAAATTACGTTATAACGTTGGACGTTATTCTTTTCGTAAGCTGAACTTATGACATAACAGGGAGCTGTGTATGTATTTTTGTTCAATTCTACTCATATATACGTACTTTTGAAACTTTCATATAAAAGTTGTCTGGATTTTTTAAAAATATTTTTGCCATGTCGTTCATACAATTATGTTCTTTCCAATTCACAAGTTCCGGTGTATTGATGAGCTGGAGGAAGAGGTAAAGTCTCTAATTTTTTGTTCTGCCACAGTGAAGTCATCGCAACTATGACGTTGTCGCACCAGGATCAATTTTTAAGGTTCTCAAATCTATATCTAAAATCTTTTTGTCGCCTGAAGGAATATATACACTTAAAAAATTGCAACCATATCACTATTGTGTTTTTGCGTTTGTAGTATGCTTTCCTCTTCGTCCGATTTTTTTTCTTTCAAAATTTGGACTGATAAGAATGGCTACTTCTCTTGATGGATATCCTTCAACGTCTTCATTTGTGTTTGATATTTTCATATTTGGTATTTGATGAGCTTTTCCTTATTATTGTTTTAATGTAACCCATTAGCATTCGTTTAAATATTATTAAGTAGCATGCTTTCTTCTTGGTCTTTTGGTTTTTTGTGGTCACCGGTCATTCCTTCGCCGGACGAAAGTTTTCTTTTTCTTTTTTAGTGGAACTTATGCTTACTTGCGTGTCTGCTTCTGTTGGGTTTGAGCCTTTACCGTCCTGTTCGAATAATTTGATGCTGCAGGGGAGTGTTACATTTGAAAGAAGTTGTTATTTCTGTACTTTCTAACAGATGTGAAAAGAAGATAATTGAATTGGAATTGAAGTCTTCTGGAACAAACCCTAATATTTCTGTTCATAGTCGGACTGCATTTGTGAAGGCCATATCTTTGTAGGTCATTCGATTTCCTCCTCCAAACTTCGATGCGTGAAGTGGAATTGAAAACAAATCTTTCTCGTTATTGACGTCGTTTTCTTCTTTAATCTCACGATATTTAATTGTAAAGGGGTTCCATTTTTGGGTTTCTTCTCCGTAACAGAGTTGTATTGTTGTTTTCACTCCGGTCTTGTTCTTTTTGTCCTGTTTGTTAACTAAATTATTCTTCGGAGCTCTTCAAACTGTCGTCCATCTTTCGATTACACTCGAGGTATTGAGTGTTGAAGTGTGGTCCAAATGCTTTTCAACATTTTTGGGAGAACTTTTTCTGAGTAAAGAACTCATTAATTTTGGTTTGTTTGAATGTCTCCGAAGAAGTCCATTCCTTGAGCTTTTTCGTCGTTGGTGGTTTCTCCGGGGGTTCCCCCGAATCCAATATTTTTTCTTGTCATTATGACTTAACTAATTAGTACCTTCACAAGCACGAATGATTAAAAATGATTTTGTTTGGTAAAAAGAAAACGCACGTCAGCACGCCTGTTTTTCCAACTTCATCTTGTTTGTTTACATGTTAATATTTATATTTCACTTAAAACTCCATGTTGCATTATTAAATAATTCTAATGCAACGGCGTAAATATAAAAAAATGCATATTTTGAAAGCAAGTTAAGTGAATAAATTAATATACACTTTATACTCCGGTTCCTACTTACCTACTGAATAATTAATATTACAAGACCGAAAAAGTATGTTTATTTTCAAAATGTAATGGATATATGTAGGTAGGTATGATGCATATACGTATTACTCCTCTTCCTAACATTTGATACTTCTTTCAAGCACATGAAGTCATGGGAAAGGTATTACAAGGAGGAAATTATATGTTAATCCATCATGAGAAAGATACTATATCTTTCTAAGTAATGTATTTATGAAGAGAGAAAAATACATTAGTCTCGATTGACCCATCAAAAAAACACCTTAATTACTTTAACAAACGAAGAAATGTATTAATATGTGATGATTGAGGATTTGGAAATATAAAATCATATTTTTTCATAGCTGGGATTTGGAAGAAAATAATATATCCTCGGTTATCGGTAGCCATTATGTCTATTATAAGCGGTAATAACTATATTAAATGAAAAATCGGTAGTCATGTGCAAATTGTGGTTAATTAGTAGACTATTCTTTAAATAAAGCAATTAAAGACGGTATCAGTAGGATTTTGAATGAAAATATTTAATTGAAAGGAGGAACGGAAATTAGTTTTTCAGATTTTGATAAAAAGTTATGCATTCTACACTTATAAATTGACACAAATAATGCAATCCATAGCAGTATTTGGTTATTATTTTAGAAAAGTATCATTATCTTTAAAAATTAAGCTTCTAATAATAAACACACAACCTTATCTACCATTACTGATTACGTTAAATAATTCATTTGGTTTCTTTATTCGGTAGTTGTTTTTTAAGTGCAATTTATTTCAGCGAAAGAATATTCTGATAAAAAGTATCTCAATTTACTACTATCGATAAATTCAAACAATACAATCGATAGCGATATTCGGTAGCATTAAATAAAAAGAAGAACACGCTACACGCCTTTGTAGACTGTCTTTTTGTCTCCGTTTTTAAACGGTTCATTGTTTTGAACGTAAAAGGAATGGAAAGATCCAAAGAAAATATAATTAAAGCAGTTGTGTTGTTTGGACAAAACAAGAGGAAAATAACCAATCCGTTGTCTCGAAAGCAATCGAGTACGCTATATTAAATGCGAAAGCCCGAATAGCAAACAAACTGACCATGGGTGAATTTTTAAGTTCGAAGATCTTCGTGCAATCATTTTAACAGCTACCGCCAGATATACAACTCTTTTTTTAATTTCCTTCTCCTATTAAGGACTCTTGGGCTTTTGCATCAAAAGAAGTTAAGTATTTCCCAACAAAGTCTTACAGCCATTTTAAATTTTTCAAGAGGATGTTAATTTTTTTTTTTTTTTTTTTCGGTTAAGATTTTTTATTTACCATCATCAACAAACAGTGTAAATAAAATACACATAAGATATACGATAATAAATAAATAAAAATATAAAACTAGGCAGTTGCGTAAAAAACAATACATAAATGAACATTATAGTTCATAATTACTGCCTAGAAATAAAATAACCTTTTATAAAGGGACAATGAGACGAAAAAGCTAAAAATTATCAGAAAGAGGCCGTTCTTGACATAAAACGTTTATATCTTCTAGCAATCGATTTAATCAGGCTTAGATATTGTGCTGAAGTTGATGGTATGAATTTGATGATATCGCCAGCCCAAATCCAGGAGGAAGATGCCACTTGAGGGATTTTGATTCCGAGTGCCGAGTAACGCGCTGCTGCTCCTATCATGATGGATCTTAACTCTTCTTCGTGTATGGGACTGTTCATTGTTAATTTCTTCCCGATCAATGATTTAATATTCAATAAAGCACACTCAATCGCCTTGTGATGCGGTAAAGAGTTACGACTCCTCTTGTGTGCTCCAAAAAGAATAATGGCCCTCATTTGTCCTGGCAGTCCGTTCCCATCCACGCCAACATTTAGTTGGACAAATGTCAATTTTTTATATATATTAGAGTTCATGTCTATAAATGGAACTGTTTTATTCATGTTTTAATGTTCTGTTAAATAATTTTTTTATATTTTAGATGATACCTAAGGTTTTTATAGATATTTTTTATAGATTTATTTATACATTAAAATTTAAATGTGCGATGCAAAAGTTAAAAAAAGTCTAAATATTGAATATCAACCACATCGTCTCCTACCGGCAGACCAGTTCCGACCGGTTCTCTCAAAAGGGCATCTTTAAGATGTCCATCAAACACCCCCAACCCTTTAACCGTGTTATCCTACAACTGGATGCATACAGAAGAAATGCAAAAAAGGGAGATGTCTCTCTCAAGAAACGATCTCAATCGAATTGCTGATATCTCGCCGGCAAGAATATGTACGACCTCTCCGTATTCATGATTATCAGACCCGGCATGATTGAACCCAAATTGAGGATCACAACTACCTCTTATAAAAGCTTCATAAAGTTTGAATTGATCCTTTTGTATTATTTTTTTGGAGTGTACATTTTAGATTATAATGTCTATTTATGTTATTAATTTACGCATGTACTTCAACTCTTATAAGAAATGAAAAAAAAAAAGATCAGTGTAAAGCTCTATAACCGTTAGTACCCAAACACTAACGAAAAACTCTGAATATCAATCATAAAGGAATGCCGGAATATTTCTACATATATTATAATAAAAGATAAAAAGAAGGAGAACTAGTAAGGTCATCCAATATTTTTTAACAATATTGGTTGTTTTTTAGATTACATATACCTATAAAAATGTTGAAAAAAAAACTGGATAGGCGAAATGGAAATCACTAGACTATAAGTAATTACATACCTTTCAGGCATATATATTACTCCTTATCTAACTCCTAGTATAAAAACCCTTTAAGGCTTTTAAAATGAGAACACAAAGATTTCCCGCCTGAATAATTTATGTTTTGAAAATTTTAACATAAGTCAGAGTTCTAAGAATCAAGAAATTATTGAAAACAATATCTCAAATAATATTTTTGGACTCAACACCTTCGATCGAGACAATGATACAAATTCTTATAAAGACATACCCGCTGAATCTAACCTGACCTCGTTTTTTTCTTGGGGGACATTTTTACTTTTTTAAATTAAACTTTTTATAGTTACATTTTATTATGCAATTTTCTCTTTAAGTCATAAATGAAGGATAAAAATAACTAATATTAATTTGAAAATAAAAACTTAGAATTTCAAATAGACCTCAATGAAGTTTATTTTTCGAATTTGATCCAATTATATTGTCCTCAATGATCATTTATTTAAATGTCGTAACATATCAAAATTATCTATTCACAAAACCTTTCATTTTTTTTCTTCATGTAAACGTGGGTGTAATTGTATCTTTTAAATCATTTAAAAATCGCTTGATGCATTCAATATGCAATAACTTACTGGATAGGAAAGATCAACTAATTATGAATTTGATCCCAAATTCAATTTTATTTTTGATTAAAAAATATTCTGGTTTTATATAGACCCACATCAAACGAAAATAAATTTTATGTCACAAAAGTATAAGTTTATTATTATAAATAAAGATCTAATGCCTCCAATTATATTTTTACAAGGATTTTAGATAATATTGTTAAAATTGTCCATTTTAATATATTTGGTCAAACAAATGAAGTATAACTTGAAATAAATAGTGTTGTACATTTTTTTGAAAAAATAAAAGAAACCACAGCCTTGCAAATAACTATTTACATCCGTGCCGAATATCAATTCGATACGTTGAGGGGTTTTTTGCTGTGATATACAGTCTTGCACATACATGCATATGCACTTTTCAACCCAAAAAATAAACAGTTTTTATTTGTAGTTTTTCCAGAACAAACAACCTCTCAATTTTTTTTCTTAGCAACATAAAATCATCGAAATAAAGTTTTGCCTAATCTAACCCGTTTA
The DNA here is from genome assembly GCA_013387185.1 of Caligus rogercresseyi. Lineage (NCBI taxonomy): Eukaryota > Metazoa > Arthropoda > Copepoda > Siphonostomatoida > Caligidae > Caligus > Caligus rogercresseyi. The sequence continues at coordinate 733,002 of CP045904.1, read as the reverse complement.
TCAAGAAATCGTATACTTCTTCCCGCAAAACTATGCATATAGACATACATTTTCCTCGGGAATAGTCAAATACTCCAATACACATCTTAACACTTCAAAGTCATCTACAGATAGATTTGGTCCAAATCTAACTTGGCAATTTTAATAAGTCACAAAAACCGTTTTGGCGGATAAAATAAACATGGCAATAATGACGTTTGCACCACTCCTTGAGCTCTAAAAACTATTCATTGATTTTTTGTCAAGGTCTGATTAATCGTTTGGGGGGACACAAATTAACAAACGAAGAGACGGATAGAAGTCTTATTATATTAGTATGGATATTATGATTAAAGTTTCCGACTTACAAAGGATTTAATTAGTTTTATTTTCGTATTTATTCGATTTCATGTACTTTATATAATGCATGTGGCGACTCATTGAAATTAATTAAACTTTAATCTTTGATAAAATCCTTTTGTTTCACAATTATTGAATTTATATTTTTTTTTCTTCCAAATAAAATAAAAATAAAATAATTGAAATATGTGTAGTTCCATCAACGACAATCAGTTAAAGATAAAATGATTAGTTCGTTATTATATATAACTTTTTCTCTCATAAATCGTGCCATCAATGCCTTGAATTATAACTTTATTTTTGTTGAGCTTGCAACAATTTTCAAAGAGTAAATATAGAGGGCCTTACTATCAAGAGTGCATTTTCCTCTATTGTTCAGTATAGTAGCTTAGAGCCCTCTATTAATGCTTTCTAAAAGTATTTTCTCCATATGGCGCTTATATCTATATAGCTTAAATCAATCTAAATAACATTTTATAATTGACTATATTAAAGTATCCATATACGATCCTATCTCCTCAAAATATAATTAAAAAATTGTCCATATATGTTTTTCAAAACCGATTAATAAACTTATTTGGATGAAAAAGGAAACATATTAAGTCAGAACATTTAACCGTATAATCAAACCTATATCTGACTGTCTAATTGTAACGATATAATGCTTATTTATATCCGAATGGGAAAAATTCGATTTTAGCCTTGAAGCAAAAAAAAATTAAATAAATAATATTTCTTTTGAGAAATCCTATATTTTCTAAAATATATAATGCAATAACTTGTAACGAAATAAACTTACAAACAACTAATTTGTAAATATATAGTCAAACCTGCCTATAACTGTCATTCAAGGTAACTAAAAAGTGACTGTTAGAAACAAGTGGCTGCTGTACACAGAAGGAAAAAAAACGCACAACTTATGAACAAAAAGGATGAGAAAACACAATCTGTGAAAGAGACAATATTTTACTGAAAAACATCTATCAAAGAAAGAAATAAGGAAAGCTATATCCGAAGTCAAGCTAAACCAATCTCCAAGCCAATCAGAGTTTAAGTTTGAATTTTATAAAAAATACTGTGATCTGTTAATTCCCATTTTACTCCACTTTTAGGAAAAAGTTGTTTGTTTGTTTAGGTCCTAGTTTACCCTCACCATACCGGAACTCTTGTCGGCAGTCGAAATGGTCTTCCGTAATCTGTATATTGGAAATAAAATCTTTAAATTCAAAAGAACTCAAATGTATGTCATCGTTGGCCTGATTTGCGAGCACATCAGTCACAACAGGTATCTATTCAAGATAGGAAAGGCCTTACACCCAACATGTAGACTCTGCAATGAGGAAGACTGAACAACTCATTCATAGAAACCTAGGTCCTTCATTTAAGACATTCTACAAAAACTAGTCCCCAATAATATTATATACTTCAATTGGTTAAAAAACTGAATTTTTTTAAAACTTAGTAACAATATTATTTATAAATCAATTTGAAAAGTAGTGATTATTATCATTTAAGTTATTAATATTCACAAGATTTTATTTGAGTAATAACTTTCGCTAATAAATAAATACAACATAAATATGTAAAAACTGCTTTTCAAAATATAAAGAGGTTCCTTTAATATTGTATATGGACTGCATCAAGAAAAATCGTTCATTAGTTAATGATATGATTTGCATTTCTAAAGGAGAAAAGTCATATATATTTTTTTGATGTTTGAATACATTTTAAAATTTATGGATATACAAAAGAGTAACAAAAAACGCAACTGTCACTGTTATTTTTCGCAGTATGGCTCATTTAGCCATGGAAATTTCATGCATATATATGCTCATCAACATAATGCATAGAATGGTATATTATAGCTTTTATTAAAATGATAGCATAATATGTAGATCCGTTTATACTTGAATGGTGTTTAAACACATTGTGGGCCTAGGCAAAGCCTAAAGACCTCATTGTAATAGTGTCATTTTAGGGGCAAGTTTGCCAATTCAAGACGTATAGATGAAGAAAAAAGAAAGACATGATAAAGATCAGTTTAAAATCCTATGTAATCATTTCTAAATTCATATTATTTTTGTCCATTTTATATAAATTGTTTTATATAAAAATGCGTATTTCGATCAACTATTTATAAAAAATAAGAAAAGAGGACCTGTAAGGAAAAAAAAATGCAACCAAATTTGGATGTACTTGGTCATATATCATAATAATTCATATCATTTACTCAATAAAGGAAGTTGGTCCAAAATTTTATTGTCCAGTGTTATTTTTAATTGAATGATTTAATACAAAAGCAGCTCATCACTGAAGAATGTGGTTAGACAAATAATTTTTCGGTGTTTGGAAAGTTTTTTTTTGCGAATATTCTTTGGTCGAGCTCACAGTTGAAAGTGTTTTTTTAGATATACTTCATTAGTCAAACCCTCACTTCAATCCTTAAGATGATATTTATGTATTTTAATCTCCTATTGTAATTCTTATTTGTACATTTTCCTTTAATGTTTTACAGATCCTTGGTCAGGAACCTTAAACTTTCTTTCTATGCATCAATTTCTATTTTTTTATAGTAATCAAATTCCTTTTTGCATTCGGGGGGCTTTCTCAAATCAACCTGGAACGTTCAGAATCATATTATTTAAATTGCATTTTATAGCTTTTGTAATAACAACAAATATGTTATTATGTGTCAATTATTCAAAACTGATGGAATTTACGTTCAAATGAATTTGCATGTTTACTCACATAGAAGTACAAAAAAATATTCTAGAAAATTGATCAATGAGATGGTAATCAATATTACTGCACATTTATATTTTTCGGCTTTTTGGTTAATATATTTTCTCATAAAAATATGGAATTAATCCATTTTGATTAAATTATATGTCATGTCTGCGGTCACTCCTATTTAAAAAATTAGTAATAAAATAACTTGTAGATCAAAAGTACAGTAAAAAATATCTAATTCAATATGATATACATAACATTATTATATGTTAAGTTAATTAAGCATGTTTTGATTTAAATAAGCATATAAAAGGATGTCTATTAAGCCATACGTCATTACCAGCATTTTAATGATCCAATTAGTTGTATTTATTCGTACTATTCAAAATGATCCATCTAGACATGCTAACAAAAGATAACACATGACAACAAATGTTGGTCCCTTGATTGAAATGTTTTTAGATAATTACAATGATACCTCCTAAATCCAAATATGGCCTTACTTTTTCTGTGGCACATCTAGACTTTTTGATTTTTGAGTTTTTTAAACAGTCACTTACTGACGAGTACTATTTTAAATACGATTCTTCGTAAGTATAGTACGTATAGAAGAAAAAGTAATGAAATTATATTTTTTTAATGATGAAGTAAAGATTAATAATTGGTCATTCAAATTATTTTCTGTCGTTCAAGGTCCTGTTATGAACTCAAAACTGGTGAAAAGTAGCTAAATTTGGTGAAATTCAAAGTGATGCCTATAACTTCTTGGATTTTAAAGAAATTCTGTAAAAGAGACCAAATATCCATAGTCGAGACTCTTGTGATGATGTTAAAGTAATCTTTTATTAGTTAAGTCATTTTAACGATATATCAGCAAATTAATATAAAAACGTTTTCTTAATGATACATTTTTGATAGGTTTGGTGAATATTTTAATTGTTGGTGGTTTTAATATACAAATATAGATGAGATGAGAGCTGATGGGTGAGAACTTCAAACACATTTCTACAGTTTATAGAGGGTTATTACTCGAAACGATAGGGGCAGGTGTGTTTAATGACCGTTAAAAAAATCAAAAATCTAGTTGCGTCACAGACAAAGTAAGGGTCATATTTGGATTCAAGAGGTCTCATTTTGTTATCTATGTACATTTCGTTCAATCAAGGGAGATGGTCAAAATTTGTTGTCCTGTGTAATACTTATAATCAAATAATAACAATAATATTATCTGGATATATATATATATATTGGTTTAAGATAAACAAGGAATCAACCAAGATAAAATTTTCTGCTATATATTAAAGCTGATGTTTGTTGTGATAAGCTAATTAGCTTCTGAAACATGGATTTTATTATCTTCCTATTACGGATATCATAGCTGAAGAACGATGCTTTCAATACATTTGAATATTGTGTCTTGAATACACTATATGCAAAATACTATTCTTTGATTGTTTATATCAATTTTCTATACATAATATAAGTTATACCATCAAAATAAAGTGGTCACTGATAATGTTAGAATGACTTAAGCAATTCAGTGGTTGGAATATTTGTATACAAATAACAAAATATAGTTTTTTTGCATATTTGTTACGATGGAAATACGGATGTGAATATGAATAAACGTCAGAACATTACAATTACTCCATCGAACTGAGGATATTTAAATAAGGTATATACTTAAAGATATTTAATTGGAGAGAAACTTCATGGACGTCTTCAATATGCCATCTCATAGAAGATGTACTATTGCCTCCTGATACCTTTATTGCTTGTATGAAAATATTGCACGTGGCCGTATTTTTTCTTTCATATATAAGCATAAAAAATATGCGGGTACGGTTACTTCGATCTCCTACCTGAGCTAGAAACAAAGAGAAACCACACTTCAACACGGCCATCGTGCTAACATTCCTCACAAACCTCTCTATTAATTTACTTATTATAGAAGAAGAAGGAAAAAAGGTATTCGTCATCCAGAGTGCTCCTGCCTTGTTCTTATTATTGTTTACATTGATTCATCATGCTTGGGATCAAATTTCTCGAATGGGAGTGGACGGGTGGCATGATTCCAGTCATTATATTTGCCCCGTCTCGTCTCATCCTCCTCCTCAATGATCGGAGGAGGAGGCGAGACGTTTGGGAGCTCCTTCATCAATGTGGTCGCTCCTAGCACTGACTCGGCTCATGAATATGTTCAACACTCTGGATAACGAGTACTTTTTTTCCTTCTTCTTCTATAATAAGTAAATTAATAGAGAGGTTTTGTGAGGAATGTTAGCACGATGGCCGTGTTGAAGTGTGGTTTCTCTTTGTTTCTAGCTCAGGTAGGAGATCGAAGTAACCGTACCCAAAATATGCTATGACATTAACAAAGAGAGCTCAAAAGTGTTGCCTTATTCAAACCGATCATTCAAATGTTATTGAAGGACTTCCTTTAATAGGTAAAGCCACTTCATGAATGGCTCTCATCTATTTGAAAAGAAGAAGATATTGCTGGCAATGGAGATATAAGGTATATATACTAACGTTTACGACTATTTTAAATTGTGAGCGTAGATTCTTCCTCACTGGATCGTTTCAGTTACTTAAAATGTGAACAAATGTAAAACGCTGTAAATATGTATATATTATGTAAATAAGGAACTATGTACCTCAAATAAGCAGTACAAACTTTAAGAATGGTTTAAAACATAAAACATAAATAACTTTACTTATTCTTTATGAAGCTTGGGAAAATACGTAAAGTATATGAAGATATAACGTACTTAGTGCATGAAAACCATAATGGAAACGTCACACCAGAAATAATTATAAATAATCAATATCGTTTGATGTTCTTTATTGATCGATAAATATTTTTTATAAAGATGAGTTTATCCTTTCGGTTTTTTTTTCGGCGTGTAATGACCCCCCCCCCCCCCCCCAAGTAAGAGCAAAGCTCATCAATTTCATCGACGAGTTGAGTATTTATACACTTTTTTACTTACTAAATAAAACTAGAGTATTGAAAAACGAAACTTCACTCGTAGCATATCACTTTTGATGCAAGTTGATTGGGAAATTGGAGGAGATTTGAGACCCTGAGAAAAGAAATATTTTGAAGTCCTCTTAACTGAAAAGAATATTTGAAACAAAATCTTACATAGTGATTGGCTATGCCCAGTAGTAGGACCATTCCTGACCAATGCTAATAATAATTAATATATTACATTTTACCTGTTTAAGACAATTATCAAACATTGCAAATAAGTTTCTATTTTTCATAACGTTTGACGAGCTTTGAATATAAGTTAGAAATGTACAAAATGACGCAAACCTTAAAATAGACTTGTTCAAATTTAATACTTTTCTTTAAAACATTCAAAGGATGTTGTTCTGGTTCTCCAAGGCTTAAATAATCGACAGGAAAAATATTTTTAAATTTGGGCCCCGGAATGCCTGCCGCATGGGCCGTTTCGGGCGGCGCCAATGAAAATGGAGTTATCATGATGGTTTAGTGGTCAAAATGAGATTTGTAAAAAATTATTGTTCAAAAGGGTTAACAAACAAAACAATTTTATTAAAAAAATCAATTTGTTGTTAAAATTTCTAGTTTATTAAGTGACCTACCTCATATGTAGATACGTATGTTGTAAGAGAGCATGTAGGTCGTATTACATTTATTTCAAGATTGCAATGGGAAAAAAATTTTTTAAATCAAAGTTTAACTGTTTTTCTTTAACTTACATATTAATATGTAACAATAATATTGAGGAAAAACTTGGAAAAATGTTTTATTTAGCTTGCCGCTACCACATTTCCGAAATTATAATTGGAAGAGTATGAGTACTACTGTAAAATCAAAATGACAAAATTTACAAGATACTTTTTAATCAGTGGTCTAATTCATTATATGTTCATGAACAATATATCTTGTATGAAATAACATCTAACTATCCTCAATATTTCATTTCATTATAAATTGATAATACCAAGAATGCCTCAATGGTATGCTCCAAATACAATTTATTTATTGATATTTGTTTTGTATAAAAAGTATATACATATGTTCCATCAAACCCTTACTACCCTCCCTCCTATTACCATCTTTACAAACGCTTTACTTATTGTAAGGCTCTCACAGCATACATATAAAATTGAGTATATATACCTCAAGAAAGCTTTTTTAAAGATACTCTTTTTCCCACTCTGCAAATATATAATGTGTTAGGAAAAGAAAGTTACATGTTATAAGAGATATTTTCTTTTGAGTGAAATTTTTTGATAGATATCAATCTAATTGGCGTTTTTTAAAATCCATTTGAAGATTCAATTATAGTCGATAAAAATAATGTCGAGAGTAGTTTATCTATATGTAATTTCGTCAGATATTTAACAGGTTATATTCAATCCCATCCATTGTATGAATCTATTTTGTGTCTCGTTTGATGTAAATTAGGTTATTCTTAGGGTGATCAAAAGTCGATTTGTACGTTTATTAATGAATGACTGAACTCGTTTATTCATCAGATGATTAGGCTAATTTTCCTCCTGTTCATGAGGGACTGAATAGATTATCTCCCATACTTTTTCCTTTTGAGAAGAGTTCTGAGATAAGTCATAGAGATAAAA
>CP045904.1:701007-725216 GCA_013387185.1 Caligus rogercresseyi | reverse complement strand
TTAAAATATTGACCTACAATTTTGACATAATATGCTCCCCATAATATACACGCTTCAGCTTACAAACAAAACCATAGGACTAATTGTTTCATTCCACATTTTTTGGTTCCATATTAAAGTTCTTTCACGTATCCATGTGTTACAAAATAAATATCAACAAAATGAGAACGAAATAAAGAATATTTATTTGTGCACATTAATGATTGTTCAATTACTTCTTATACATGAGCTCTCATCGAAATGAAACAACTCAAAACTTTGATGATTAGAACAAGCTATTATATTTCTTTGACGAATTGTTGAGGAACTTCAATATTGAATTAGTAAGGCTTCTTACATTAGTGTTATAAAGAAGAAAAATATCAATATACAGGGTATAAATAAGTAATTGTGGATGTAATCCTTTTAGGATTTTTCTGTTCTTAATTTTAAATAGTATACATCTATATGTTTATTATTTTTCAAAATACCTAATAAGGTGGCTGTATCCTTGTATGTACGTTTTTTGTGTGTATTTATTGTATCGTGGGCTGTAATAATTAATGTAAAAACTTGGTAATTTTGTTTTTACATGTTAAGATTTTATCATTAAAACAACTTTAGTGACTAGAGAATGGAACACATAATGAATAATTATTTTTATTCTAAGCTTTAAAGATATGTTACAAAATCCAGGAAGTTTGATAATTTTTTTTATTACGATATTTTTGATTGAGCGTTAATTAGCATTAGCATTTATTAGCATAAATTTCGATTTAGAGGCCCATGAAACTAAATATATTGTTAAACAAACATTGAGGATATAACTTAGTTTAATATATTTTGTCTTTAATTATCTCTTTCTGAGATCTTAGCAGTGAGCACAAAACTTGCGGAGATAAAATTAAATTACAATTTAACTGAATTGTTTTGTTGTCCCTCAGAATGAATTAAATGGTTTACACTTTTTTGATATGCTTCAATCTTGATTACTTTCTGAGATCTTAGCAATGTGCACAAAAGTTGTAGAGTTTTATATTATTATATATATTTTTTATAAATGACCAGAGATGAAACAATACTTATACTAAAATTCGTAGATATGATAGAGCTCCTTTATCATGTGTTGCATTTTTGGATATGGATCAAAATTGATATACTAATTTCATTACATTTTTGTTGTAACATTATATATATATATATATATATATATATATACATTAGTTATCTTGTGTTGATTCTTTAGGCATGAAAAAATTACCTTTAACTTCCCCTAACATATTCTATAAAAATCACTCCACTCGTTACTTTCGAGGATTGTAAACCAATTTTGAGATAGGAATGTCAACCTTTAGAAAGACAAATTTCATTATTTCATGTACCTCAATACATCCTATACTCCAATAAATTTTTCATTTATTTCATCATATCTGTCGATCAATGGACTCTGGCTAGATGTAGAAAAATAATCAAATCAAGTTACTAAATAAATATGCTTATTGGTAAGGTTAAGATAACAACATTTTTCCTATCCCTAAGTATCAGTCTGTGTGCTCTTATTTTCATTATGAATAGTCTAAAATCATTCACCCTTCACTATTCGATAAAAAATATTTTATCCCTACTTCTAAAATTACTTAATAATTTCATCAAATGTTTATTTTATATCGATTGTTTCTGACTCTTGGTTTCCATATAACTAACTTGTCTTAGGTTGCATATTATTTTGATATCATCTACTCTTCTTTTCAACAAGGATAAAGAAAAATTGCGGCTGGAGTATTGCAAGGTTTCTTCATTGATTATCTTGATTTGCCAAGGCTGCATGCAATTGATATTGCATTTTAGTATTTTAAATGTAAAAAAAATTACGATGCAATACAAATTCCAATAGAAAGCATAACACGCCTTTCTCGTATATTGTCAGGGATGTATATATATATATATATATATATATGTTTGTTTGTTTAGCTCCTAGAATATACCCACCTCACCGGAACCTAATCCGGTATCAGCCGGTAGTGACCTATCTAGTAGCTATTGCCTTTATTAATAAAAATATCATTAAAAGTGCATAAATATTTAAATGTTCTAAAAATATATCCTTAAGAGATAATCTTCTTTCACCGATATTTCCCTCGAGTTGTCTTATCTTCTGTCGTGTAAGAGGACAATTGTAGATGAGGTGATATGGAGTTTCCTCGTCGTCGTTACAGAGCCGGCAAGTTGGGTTCTCAACCTTCCCCATCTTAAAGAGATGCCGATTTAGGTCAATGTGACCACTCACCATTCCAACAATGACAGAATTTGGTTTCTCTTGAAACTGAATATCTTTTTCCAGCATAGGGCTCAGTGATGAACAGTTTTGTTTGACGACAACACTTCATACCTTGCCATGCAATTCGCCATTCTTTCAAAGATTCTTGTCTAAGAGCATTCTTTGATTGGCACATAGATAATGGTACTGAGATTGGATTACCTCTCATGGCGCCATCCTTTGCTAAAATATCGGCGTATTCATTCCCGGTGCTATCGTTGTGTCCTCTGATCCGTCCTAACGTGATTTTACAATTAGAATTATTGATGGCGTCTTTACACGCGAGAATTTCTGCACTCAAAGGTCACCTGGTTTAATGTCCAGACTATTGATAGCCGAAATACTGTCAGATAGGATTATATTCTTTTTCGATCAATTTTTTCCCACTGAGATTACTACATATGTTTCTGATGGCTTCCACTTCAGCTTGGTACACTGTGTTTGTGTCTTTTTAAGGACTTTCAAGTACTTTGTACCAACACGTTATAGCCCATCCAGCACCTGTTTGATCCTTGATTTTTAACCCGTCAGTGTAACCGATGAGATCAAAATCATTGATACACCAATATTTTTTGATGTCGTAGCCCATTATTGGACTAGAAAGGGACCCGAAGTGAAGGAGTTGGGATATTTTTACTTGCAAATATTTATCTAAATATTGCAAGTGTCCTCTTTGTAAGTGGTCGAATCATTTCAGTGGAGTTTCCCTTTTAGTCCGAAGCCTAATTAACACGCACGCTCCATTACCAATAGATGAAGTGGAAGGAGCCCACATAGTACTTCCATAGTCGCAGTAGGTGTAGACCTCATGGTTCTTGTTATGCTCATCAGACCAAGTCTCTGTAGCTTACTGAGTTCATTTTTGATGAACCTAGTGCCTAGAAGTTTAGGTGCAAAAACAATAGCGCCATAGCTCACTATGGATCGAACATAGGTCTCGTAGATCCATTTAGACTTTCGTGGGCTAAGCCCCCAGTCGGATCCAACAAAAGTTCGCAGGGCAAAGAGACTCCTCTTAGCCTTAGAGATTGCATATTCTATGTGCTTCTCTCCAGTTTAAACTATCGTCAATTATTACTCCAAGATTTTAAATGTTCGAACTCCCTCAATCTTGGCTCCATTCAGGTAGAAGGAAGTATCCTTGCATTTTCTTCTTTTTGAAAAAAGCATATATTTTGTTTTGGTTTAACTGAAGGTAATGTTTTGCCCAACTTTTAAGCCTATTTGCATCAAGTTGTTAATGGTTTGACGATCCGTACCACGAACACACAAAGCCAGATCATCAGCGTAAGCAACTGTATAAACCGGTGGTTTGAGCTGGTCTATAGCTTCTTGGAAAGCAAGGTTCCATGCAAGGGCCGATAGGATTCCTCCTTGTGGGCATCCTTTGGTTGGTGAAACTGAAACACGTTCGCCACCCAATTCTGCAAAAACAGTTCTAGTCTTCGGTAGGTTGGCATACAATCGGATTGTCATATTGTCCACTCCATACTTCCTCATTCCATCTATGATATGATCAAAGCCAATCCGATCAAAAGCACCCTCGATATCCAAGAATACTACAAGGGTTCTTCATTCTGGTGGTAGCTGCTCTCAATTGAGTCCACGAATTTGCTGATGGCTGTATCAGTGGACCTTCCTCATGTAAATGCAAATTGGTTCGGCAGAGCCAAACTACATTTCTCAAAGATCTTCCACTGTAACATTCGCTCCAAGAGTGCCACATTGTTGAGTGAAATGGGGCGGAAGGCTCGAGGTTCGGAATAATTATTCTTGCCCGGCTTGGGAATGAATATTACTTTAATTATCCTCTAACATTTGGGAGTATACCCAGAGTAATAAACTAAATTATAGAGATCCGTTAATCTCACTATAAAACTATGGGGCAGATTCTTAAGAGCTTGAGGAGGAATTTGATCAGGGCCTGGCTTTTTGTTTGACTTGAGACTTAAAATGTCGCACTTCACAAGATCTTCATCAAAGTATTTCATATGGGGTTCAAGGTTAATGGAAGTACCGTCTTCAGGTTAGTATCGTTGACGTCCTTAGAATTAGGAAAATGCTCTCTTAGAAGCGACTTCAAGCTCTCTTTTTCGTCTAAAAGTCCGTTCAAGATACCTACACGAGCATTGGTATGATTCATTTTGGTCTTCATTAGCCGAGATATATCTTTTGGACCTTCCAAAGTGCCAATCCACGCTTTGAATGCCTCCCTCTTGGCCTTTATAGTTTTTCCCCACGATAATTTGTGAAAGTGTCCATCCACAAAAGACTCCTAGCATTGAAATCCCCACATATCAAAAGAGGCTTATTGTGTCCATTACAAAAGTCACGAGAGGTTAATCATGCCACAAACGTCATCCCTCGTGATATCAGCATAATAGCTCACGACAACAAGACTTTTGTTATAAGCAATTTAAACTGAACATACAACCAAATCTTTTGAACAGAGCTTAGGAATTTTTGTTATTATCAAATTTGCCCATATTAATTTGCAAGCATTGAACTGGCTCATTTTGATAACTATTGGGCACGTTAGCGTGATTGTCATTATGTGAAGTTGATGAATTTGCCATATGTTGATAATTAAATAAGATGGGTGATGAGTCGTAGGGAGAGAGGTTTTGTCCTTTTATTTATGGAACAGAATTAAGGTTTGGGGAGCTTTGGAATCAGAGTCTTTTTGTGCGGGCTAGTAAGGCCCGTTTACTTTTCTTCAGCTCCGAGTCAGAGTTTGTTTTCGTCATTGGATTGAAGAGCCCCTTTGCATAACTTTGATCCGTCATCCCTCATCCCATGGTTTTGTAAAACTCAAGGAACAGAGGCCTCTAGACTAGGAACCTCATCACACGCTTTTGAAACATTAATCCCTATCGTCCCAGGGCTTTGATGAACTGAAGACGTTCCATCTTTATGGTCCAAACAAGGTAGCTCCTCCGCCAATTGTTGCTCATTCTTCTTTTGCTCAACATCTTGCAAATGTCCATCGTCCTCCGGTTGCCCTTCTTCCTGCGGGTGACCTCCGTCTTCAGTTTGCAATTGGTCCTCTGTTCGTCCTTTGTCTTCCGGTCTTTCTACTTCCTCTACCAGTCCGGCAGCCTCTTCTACTGCTCTCCTCTCCTCTGCACTAGAGATCCTTGTGGGAAGTCCTAGCCCAAGTCTAAAGTTTTTATAGAACTCCGAGTATGTGACTCTGTGAGAAGATGGGCATTTAACCTTAGTGTGGCCAAATCTGAGGCATCTAAAGCATTGGACAAGCTGTAGAGTTGACACTAGCTCAACCTTCTTGCCCCCCACAGGTATGACCATAGGCAGTCTTTTCTAGGTTTAATCTTGAATTTTATTTTTCCTGACATTATAGTGCTAAACATCTAAGAAAAGATTAATTGTTTCCTCTTCCACTGAAACAGAGTGAGGGACGTTTTCGAAACCTCCCACAAAGTCTCCATATTCTTCCATTAATTCTTTTAATTCTTCCAGGTTTGTTTCTGTGCCGTTCTTGATTATAACATCTATAGGGTTTTGGGCAGCTCGAGCATTTTGAAGACCTCTGATGTTAAACTTAACGCCATTATCGAGAATGACTATCCATTTATACTCTCAAAATGCCAAATTATGTTTAAGGGTTTCCTAAGCTCTATAATTATATAGCCTGCTGCACTTTTACAGTCATTGAATTATCGATATGTCTCCCATGTTTAACTTAAGAATTTCAAACAATTTTTTTTATTGTACAAAATTGGGTGATAATCCTCTTATGCCCTTCCCATCAATATCCTTCCAGTCATTGAAAATCTTATTCCATAGGGGGTTATATTTAATTTCTTATTTTCATTTTTCCTCGCTATAGTTGAGTAGGTTATAAATCCACTTGTACCGGTAAAGCTATTCATGGAGGGATTTTCTTCCTTTGATGTATTTTCTTCTTTTTTTGATCTTTACGCATGCCCATTCTTTCTCACTCTTTCCTTCTCCATGTAGCTTCTCTTCATTGTTTATCACCCTCTTACCTACCTGCAGGTCAGGAGGTTTATCAGATGGGAGTGCTGACATAAGTCGTGTTATTATGTAAATGGAGGCTTACCCTGCTCTTTTTGTGTATGAGCAATGACGTGCGCAGTGACGTTAAAAGACTTGATATGAAGAGGAATCCAAATCCCGGATGAAAAAACAAAATCCGGTTCTCCTGGGTATCCTGAGGGTCCGTTTGGTATCTCACGAAGATATTCGGACAAATATCTGTTCCTGGATGCCCCAAAACACCTCCACTGTCATCTGCCCCAGAAATGGCATTTTTATGTTGTTGATATAAATAACAAATCGAGATTTTTATTATTTGTATATAATTTATTTTTTCTTGGTGATAATAAATACTTGATACTTGTATGCCATAGAGAGACTTCTACCACCAGATACCATATTAAGTTTCAATAAGTGAGGGCGATCTAGAGCCTAAAAACAAATATTATATAATAATGTCGTCTTTTTAGTCCTACCAATGTTGTTTGGAGATCTTCTTACTTAGATAGCGTTGTTTGTCATTAAGAATAAATATAAAATAAAGAAAATAAGACTATTTTTACACGGCAATTTTTTATATCTTTTTTAGATTTCCTTTCTTAGCTTTCAGTAAAACGAAGAAGGTCTTCGTGGTGATTGTTGACTCTCATTAAGTTAAACTTATCTACTAGTGTGTCTACTAATCATCCCTAACATATTTGTAAACAAAATGCTTTCTTAATCGCAAAATCATTTTAGGAAAGGAATAATTGCTTCTCACTGTTATAATAAGACAAAATTTTCTTTGCTAAACAAAAAAACCTTCAGGAAAGTTTTTTTTGAAAGTACGTTGTTCCATTTTTTAAAATTACCAATACTTGGTGCTTTTAAACATCAACAACAACCATTTCAACTAATGAATTTTTTTTTAAAGCTCTCTACTTTTAATTTTTTTGTTCCACTAAGATGGATGTTTTCTTTATTAATGAGCTTATGTAATATTGACTTAACTTTTCTGAAATGTATATCCTATATGATGTTTGTGAATAGATAAAGGGTTAAGCTTTTTGAAACGTGATTGATTGAAAAGAAAAGACTAGAGGCATATATACATCAGAGAGTGCAAACCTCCGCCGTCACGGGGTCCTTATGAGCCTTCCGAGGCGGATTTTTCACGACTGGGGCGGCGTAGAGGGCCGGGGAGGGTTCCCCTCGACGGAAATTCCGAGAGGAAGAAGCTCCCGGCATCCGATTTCACAGCACAGCGACATTATTGGCAGAGTAGGCTAACTTGAAATATTTATTAGTATTTAGCTCATTTTGCATCTTAATTGTGCACTTAGAGATGCCAAAATTAATCACTTGTTCCTTTTGGCACTTCTAACAACTCCACAAAGTTTCATTCGAATCCGTTCGGTACTTTTTGAGTTATCCTGCTGACAAACCAACAAACCACGCCACTGAAAACAATACCTCCTTCGGCGGAGGTAATAAGGGATTAAAAAAAGAAGATCGTAAAATGCCACAGCTGTTGAAGAGTGGACATAAATTCAGTGAGAATAACAATGTGGATGGGCTCCTTCTATTCCACCTTTAAATATTATTGAATAAAGGAAATACCCAAACTCAATATAAAATATTTTTAAATGCTTGTGGGTTTGCGAGACAACCTTTATATTGGAAAGGGGACCAATGAATAAACGTAAAATACAAGACCTTTCATATCTTGACTATATTATTTAACATAATAATTATTTTCGGCATGATTTACTATAGAAAATTACACATATTGTAATATAAATAAAGTATTACAACATTTAAAAAAAGATATCAAAAAATATTTTTTATCACAATATATTTCTTTCTCTATTGTAAATTACGATGAAAATCTAAAGTTATATATTTACATACAAAAAATTATCGAGAAATTAATGAAAGATTTCGGGATTTACGTTTCTATATTTTATCTCTATTTACTTATACCAGCCCAGAGATATAAATAGAGTGCTTACCAATACATAAAGAAAAATTGAGAGTGATGTTTTTTTATGCCAAGAGGATCAAACATATGAAACATGTATTTATAATCATCCTAAATATTCAAAAAGTTAATATTTGCCGCAGTTTGTAGTAAAAAGGTTTTTGTGATTTGTTAACGATCGTACCTATAATTAAGTTTTGAAAGGCTTGCCATTGTTTTGCTCCCGCTCATTTTCCTCTCATGTTGATTCTAGAAACGTCATTATTCTCTGTTATATATCAATTTATATAATTACTATCTTCATGACAACCGTCTCTGAGTCATGAGTTATTCCTAGACGTTCATTACCTCCGCCGAAGGAGGTATGTTTTCACTGGCGTTTGTTGGTTTGTTTATTTGTTGGTTGTTTATTTGTTTGTCAGCAGGATAACTCAAAAGTACTGAACGGATTCAAATAAAACTTTGTGGAGTTGTTGGAAATGCCAAAAGGAACAAGGAATTAAATTTTGGCATCTCTAAGTACTTTTTTATATGCAAATGAGCAAATACTAATGAAATGTGGTCTCTATTCAGGGAGAGAAAGAACAAACGCTAAAAAATATTCATTGACGTATTATTGTTCATATATCAGCTCAGCCTATGTTAACCCAGTGACGTACTTAAACTTCTTCCGTCTTCCCATCTCTGAGTGCTTTTTTAATATGCAAAATGAGCTAACAGAGAGGAAACCAAGGTCTGTACATGCCTCTAGTTTGATTTGTCATCTTCATTTAATACATCTTTGTAGTAAATTTCATATAAGTCAATTTCGAGAAACCTTATCCCTTATGCAGGTGTCTCTTATTTGTTATTTTTTATACTTTAAACGGATATTTTTTTCGTCTGTGTGTGTGTGTACTTGTTTTACGCATTTGTTTTTTATCTTCCCCTCTTAAGGTCCATTTGTTGTTGTTCATTCATTTTCATTTCTTATTTTAGAACATCATGGACAGGATTTAAATGTTGCTTTGTCATATCGTCATGGAGGTATCTAAATATATATATATATATATTAGGGGGGTATTATAGAAACCTAATATTAAGATATCAAAATTTATCCCCCCGCGAAAGTTGCGTCATAAGAGACTAAATGATCGTAGAAAAATGGATTTTGGTTTGACCCCCCCCCTTACCCCCCCCCAAATTGCGTTCAAAGTTTCGTTATGAAGCAAAACTTTTTTGTTTTACTTATTTTGAAAAAAAAAAGTTTTACAAGTTTAGCTATGATCAATTTATGACTTTGTTATTTTGCAAATTTTCGTCAAATAATATTTAGTGCCAATAAATGAACAAAGTGCTAACGCACCAACCATTTTTAAATAACGGCTCCTTGATCCTAGCTAATTTTTGGTAAAACTTTTTTATTTCAAAATAAGTAATAACAAAAAAGTTTCGCTTCATAACGAAACCTTTGAACGCAATTTGGGGGGGGGGGTTAGGGGGGGGTCAAACCAAAATCCATTTTTTCACGATCATTAGTCTCTTATGACGCAACTTTCGCGGGGGAATAAATTTTGATATCTTAATATTTGGTTTCTATAATACCCCTAATATATATATATATATATATATATATATATATATATTAATATATATATATTATATATATATATGTTGAGTTTATATTACTCCTTTCATAATGGGGGCAAGTTGTTAGACAGTTTTGTAAAATCATTGAAACATCATATAGAGAGTAATGCAATTTTTAAAGTTTTTTTTTTGGGTTAAATTTATGATTTTTTGATCCATTTTTTTACATAAATATTCAAAACTTTGTTTTGCTGATGAGATAAATAACACATGTACCAATGAAATTATTGGTACTTTTTTTCTGTATATGTCGTCCCTAATCGCACATGCAATAATGGACAACAAGCTTAGTACAGTAACTGATTATTTATAAATATGTTTGAAATTTTTAAAAACATACCACTTAAAGCACTAAAAAATCCATTCCTTCAAGATCATAAATTAAATGATACTCCCAAATTTAAAGGCAACTTAATTAATACATATCGACATGAAAGAGTGTAACAGACTTCTTGCAAAATGTGATATCTCATATTGCCCGATCTTCAAGGTCTTAGCTCGTGCAGTGCAAAGACAAATCATTCCATAGTTTAAAAAATATTTTGGGGTTTATTTTAATATATATTGTGTCAACGAATAAGTATAGCGTAATACGTCTACAAATGAGGCTTTTGGACAATCAAACATACATATATGATAAGATAGGTATACACTTATTCTAGTGTCATAAAGATAAAAGATATTTGCTATCATTTTGCAGGTCCATTTATTTAAAATGAAACTTAATTTATAATTAACCAGAGAGAAGGAGTTTGCAATCCATTTTTGGAAGATCTATTCTGTAACTGTTTCGTTCCAATATTTAATTCCATTGAATATCCTAGCCTTGAAAATAAATTCTTGCACTATTGCCGTATGTGAATTAACAAGCGATATTCATAGGATATGGTATTTAAAGTTGTTATAGATTTTGAAGTAGTTTCATTATTTCTCCTGTACTCTTTTAGCTAGCTTTTTAAACCAAATTAGAGTCTGCATTTTATAAATAAATCGGTTTCACTTGTTCAAAAACTTATATTTTAGTAATGGATAATGATAAATAATGTCATTCATTTAATAACAGATTTCTTCCTCTTGAATACAACAAATAACTTTGCACAAATATTGGCTTGTCGAAAATTATATCGCTTAACATAAGAGGAGGAAGAGACCGCCGCGTTCGACATGCTCTAATGAAACATTTGGTATCTTTAAAGCCTGAAATTTTATGTCTGCAAGACATAAAACGATCACCTCCTCAACATGCTCTGAGTCATGCAACTTATGTCTTCCCAATATGTTCCACCAGTTTTTCTCCGGTCTGGCAAGAGGGGAGTTCTAACGTTCATTACTAAAAAACTATCAAGGCCAGTATTTGTCAAAGAATATATCGATGAGGGTGATTGGCATCAAATAATCATTACCCTTCTGGATGCACATTTTCTATATTTAATATCTACGGACCCAATATCCGATCTTCAAAGTTTTTCCAGTCAATTTTAAACGCCCAAAATGACGGCGATATGCCTCTTTTAATGATTGGCGATTTTAATGTAGATATTGACGAACCCACACATCTTTACCCCAATTCTGCGATTCTTTTGAAAATAATAACAAACTACGGCTTGTGGACTTAACCAAAAAATTCAATCCGAAGGATAATATCTCATGGAGTAGTGGCAATAAATCTTCTAGAATAGATTTGGCACTAATTTCTAACATCTTAGTAAGAAATATTAAAGACGCTTGCTATAGAGCTGAACCATTTTCCGACCACAAAATGATTACTATTACGTTGCGCTATGTGCCAAGGAAAAACCAATTACATGTTCCAAGATGGATATTTGGTGATAATGACTTTATAAATAATCTTAAACAAAATTTCTCGAAAAATAACGGTATGATTACCCCAAAAAATGCATACTCACTTCTCGCTCAAATTGCTACTAAAACGGTCAAAAGGTTTATTAAATCTTTTAAGAAGAGATCTGCAAAACTTCAGAGTGAAATTGAGAGTCTTCTGAACAGCTCCTCTATTTTTATTAAACAATTTTCTTCTGATCTTTTCAATTCCTATAGAATCTTTGACATTGTGGAGTCAGAAATGCTAAAGAAAAAGCAATATGAATCAAATCATAGCCTGAGGATAAAGTATTTGCCCAGAACGAATACTGGTTCTGCTCCAATCATACGGAAGATTGTTGTTAATAATATAACTATTTCTAAATCTACTGATATTTTAGACTATTTCCATCTTCGTTTCTCAGATATTTTAGGTGGTCAACGAGTAGATTTTCCAAAACCGAAAAAATCATCAAAGACTAAAGTTTTTACAATACAAATAATAGAAAATTTTATAGAAAAACATTTTACAGATTCAAAATCGTCAGGCCCGGATGGCTTAGCTGGGCCTATCTTCTCTCTTGCTCCTAAGGAAGTTGCTCCTTCGTATGCAAAGGTAGGATTGCACTTATACCAAAAAAAGGTGATGGGACAGATTTTAATCATTGGAGGCCTATCACTGTTTTAAACTATGCTTATAGAATTTTATCGGGAATTTTAGCTCAACAAATAGAACCTATTTTAAACAGAAAAATTTCAGAGGAACAAAAAGGATTCCTCAAGAAAAGAAAAATCACTGACATATCGCGAAACATTCTTGCAGCTACTGAATCCCTCAACAGAAGTCAAAAATTTGGTGCAGTGATTGCTATTGATTTTAGAAAAGCGTTCGATTCCGTCAACCATGGCCATATTTTAAATTCGATAAAAAAACTTCTACCTAGACATTTTTTTAATCCCATAAGAGCTTTATTAAACAATGGCTCTTCTATCATTTCTTTAGATGGCAAAAACAGTGAGCCAATTTTATTAAAAAAAAGTTGCAGACAAGGCTGTCCTATGGCTCCACTTCTCTTCATATGTGCTATAGATGAACTTACACGAGCGCTAAAAAGGAAATATGGGGGGTTTGGAGTTTCCTTCAATGGAAAAAAGCATCTAATAGATCTCTATGCGGATGACATTACTTTGTTTATTGAAGCTTCATCTGCAAGGCAACTTATTGCTCGTATAAACGTTCTTGTGTCCTTCTTCAACAAATTCTCGAACATATCAGGACTTACCATAAACAAAAATAAAACAACCATACTACCTTTGGGATCCTGGTTTCCCGAAAAGTGTATGGAAATTAATGGATTTAAAGTTGAAGAGGCTATTAATGTTCTGGGGATACAATGGACAAGAACAGGTGCGTCGCGAAATAATTGGACAAAGTTGAATATAACTATTTATAAACAGATACGTCAGTGGAGAAATCTTGCTCTACAAACCCGTATTGATCTATATAATTGTCGTATAATTCCTCTTGTTTTATATAAAGCAACCTCTTTGCCGTCTTTAGCTGAGTCTGCAATAGCTGAGGAAGATGCATGGCTTCACTCCCTCTTCCACAAAAGCTATATTCCTTCTCTGAAGCGTCCAAAAGACAGGATTGGCGGCGGATTGTGCCAGTTGGGATTTATAATTCCAAAATATTATAAAAAGATTGTAGGGGAGTTAGGAGTTTTTCCTGACAAAGAGTGGCGACTTTTATATACTTCTTCAGAGTACTATTCTTGGCTACACTTAGGTACCCCCTTAACTAATGAAGTTTTGGAAAAAATTTCACCATTTCTTGCGTCGATGCAAAAAATTATATGGCATGCTACCCCGGAATATTTATCAGACTCTTCGATTGATATTATTCACAAAAACAGGGGTGTCCGACCTTTTATTAATAGATTTGGTGATCCCTCATCCTTAGAAAAAACAGCTCTTGTGAATGGAATTATTACAATCCACGACGTGGGGGCAGCTTCCATTTTCGCAGAAGGTAGATTTAGGTTTCCTCTTCAGAGGTCTCTCAAAACCATGTGCCCTACAATGCCGTGGTTTTTAAAATTGAATCTTGACAGGCAGAAGTTTTATGAAGAAAAAGAAATAATAAGTAAGTTTTTAAGCATTTTTAGTCTTCCTTCCTCATGGAAAAAAAGAATTTCGTGTTCGACCTGGAGTATTGCTGATGGGTCCAAATTTACAGCTCAATTTCAAATCTCGACTCGGCTCATTAAATTTTTTTATCCTTGCAATAATTGTGGCATTCTATACAATAATATAATACACGCTTTTGTAGATTGTCATTTTTTAAGGACTGTGAGGTATTTTATTCAATTAAATGTCTTTCCGCAAGAAGATATCGACTCCAATATCATTAAGGCATCGATCTTGTTTGGACCCTTCAGGCGAAAACAGAAGCTGGCATCTCATCATAAGGCAATTGAATATTCGCTGTTAAGCATAAAATCTTTAATAGCAAAGAAATTGACAAATCATTCGTATATAAAAATTGAAGACCTCAGAGCTATAATGATTGGGACAGCTGCTCGGTATTGCGCTATGGCAATTAAAATTCCAAGCGTCTCTGCATCTTCGTGGACATGTGCTGGTGACCTAATAAGGTTCATTCCCTCCAATTCCCTCCAATACCTCAATATCATCAAATCTACCATACGTAGACACCGCCGTTACAGATTGAATAGAGATTAAGTTTGTTTTGTTTTTTAGGTGCATATTATATATTTAGGTTTTTTTTTCTTTAGACAGTAATTTTGAATTACAATGTTCATTTATGTTTTTGTTTTAACGTAACTGTCTTTAGATTTTTATATTTATATATTTGTTTTCTATGTTATTGTGTATTTCACTATATTTTTTTAGAATAATAAATATATATTTTAACCCAAAAAAAAAAAAAAATGGGCCTACATGTTATACAGCTCTATTGATTTTAATGATTAATTGAAAATCTGACTTTTAACGGGTTTATTAATTCATACATTGCAGTTTCATAAGCCTAGGAATTGCTGTTTTATTTCAATTATATTCAAATAGGCATACATAAATAGAACAGATTTAAAATTATTTATGTAATATCTATTTAACATATAATTATTTCAAATATTTGAAAAAAAGTTAAGACAATCTAAAATCCAAAATCATCACGCCTCTAATAATTCTTTATAATAACTTCAAAATATGACCATAATATTTTTGTAGGGAATAAAACAAGACTGTGTCAGTCAAGAGTGTCCATGGGTGTGTAATCAAGTATATTTTGCCATAGGGCATATAGTTACATTGTAACTAGTCTAAAATAAATATATAAATAAAAACAGTAGAGGAAATGCTATTACAAAATTATGAGATATTTTAGCATTAGTTTATGTCAAAGTCGCTAAATTTATATATCTATCTCATTCAAGCCTCACTTTTCCAACAAAAAAGTCTATTTTGAACCATTTTCCTTTCTAATTATTCCGTACAACTTTTATCAATAATCAATATTGTTTTTTTTCAGGAACTGCTTCATTTTCTGGACCTTTCAAAAGTTAAAGGAATACAAACAATATAAAAGGCAAGTGTGAAGAAGATAACAATTCTTCTATCCTTCAGCCCTTGATAAATGGATTCGGATCGGCTCGCAAGAAATAATAATAATAATAACAATAAAAATGAAGGGAAAACCATTGACATTGAGACTCTGGGCATAACAAGTGGGGTTTCCCTCACGTAACGGAGGCACCCAACAATGATAGCAACATTCAGCGCGTTTCCTCCACGTCTTCTCTTTGCCCGTCCTCTCCCCCAGGACTCCTGTCAACTCAGGCTCCTGACAATGTAGCAAAAGTGAAGAACTTCTTTAGAAGGGATCTGATAACTTTCGACGAGCCAGCACACCGAACCCTGATAAGGTAAGACAAGAAAATTAATTATTTTTAAGCTAATTGATTTTTTTAGATACTTGGATAGAAATGCAGTATTCAATATAATTAAGGCATCGATCAATATCATTAAGGCATCGATCAATATCATTAAGGCATCGATCTTGTTTGGACCCTTCAGGCGAAAACAGAAGCTGGCATCTCATCATAAGGCAATTGAATATTCGCTGTTAAGCATAAAATCTTTAATAGCAAAGAAATTGACAAATCATCGTACATAAAAATTGAAGACCTCAGAGCTATAATGATTGGGACAGCTGCTCGGTATTGCGCTATGGCAATTAAAATTCCAAGCGTCTCTGCATCTTCGTGGACATGTGCTGGTGACATAATAAGGTTCATTCCCTCCAATTCCCTCCAATACCTCAATATCATCAAATCTACCATAGTAGACACCGCCGTTACAGATTGAATAGAGATTAAGTTTGTTTTGTTTTTTAGGTGCATATTATATATTTAGGGTTTTTTTTTCTTTAGACAGTAATTTTGAATTACAATGTTCATTTATGTTTTTGTTTAACGTAACTGTCTTTAGATTTTTATATTTTATATTTGTTTTCTATGTTATTGTGTATTTCACTATATTTTTTTAGAAATAATAATATATTTTAACCCCAAAAAAAAAATGCAGTATTCGTATTAAAATAAATAAGCATTAAAGCATTACTAGATCTGTGTAATCCAAGATACTCAAATAATGAGATTGATCAATTTTGACCTTCCTTCAACATCAGGGTGCAGGTTTAAACTGAGCTAACGTGTTCCTCCTTTGCCTATTCGGTTCAATGAAACTTCAGTATCATATTTGTGATTAAATAAGCAATTGATCACTTAAAGAAGTACATACATTGAACCTCAGATATATCAATTAGAATTACCGTCTCCTCTCAGGTAGAGTCGAAAATGTACACTCAACATTAGAACCATGCACGATTTCACTAAGATAACGTGTTCTATTTGTCTTATTTTTGATGAAATTACAGTATCCATGAGGATATGAATAATTATTATACATATGTAGCATTAAATAAGTCCATCAACATAAGAATCTCTTTTCAATGAAAACACCATATTGAACTTACCCTCTTGGGTAGAGTCGAAACTACAGCCCTCAATATTGAGACTTGTGCACGCATTCACGGAGGAAACTCACTCCTTTGGAATTTTATTCATTACATTTTGATTTAGAAAAATAATAATACAATATACATAGTATGTCATTCAAAAATATATGGCAATAAGGTATAAATAAAAAAGCTAAATAGACATTTGCAGTAAATTTGCATTCCGCCAATGAAATTGGCTTCTGTTGATTTTTTTAATTCTTGGAACGAAAGTAACTCAATAAAAATCAAATTCCCTCTCATTTACGTAATTGTATTTAAGTTTAATTTCTTTTTTCTTGTAGAAATATTTTTTGTGTCTCCAAATAAGTACACCGCCATCACTGCTTGATCAAATAAATAATGAATATAGAAATTATGAAATACATATTACACAACATTTGTATTTATTTTGACAAAAGTTTATTTTCATAAACAAATATTTAAATTATTTGTTTGTTCTCTCTGCATGTTCATATTATTGGCCGAATGAGTTGAAAATGGTAATAAGTATCCCCTTGAGGGTCGTTTACACACATGCTGACCTGCTGATGTCCCTGAAGGTCTAAAACAGATGTCACAGGGGCTGTTTGCCATGAGAAAATACATTTTTATGATATCACTGTGGTTTTTTAAATAAATATGATATTTTTATTCGATGAATTTTTTCATAAAGACCTAAAAAAAATCTTCAAAGTAGTTCAAGACATCGGGTTTGATAGATTAATCATTAAATAAATAGATTAGTGAATAAGAAAAATATCACAACATTGGGAATGATATATCGATAGTTGTTTACGAAAGTAGTAATCTAAATTTTTATCTTTTTAACATTATCTATAAAAATCATTCATATCCACACGGATGCAATTCTATCGAACCAAATAAGCAAAAAGTTACTCTTAAAATACAGATACAGATCCTAGAACTGAATAAAACGTTTGTTTTACGTTGATTTATCCTATTAATTAGGCAAATTCGACGTATCTTTTATTTTTTCCTTTCATAAACTGTTAAAATACATAGTTTAAACTATCCAACCAGCCAAGCTTTTTTTTCTTTTTAAAGCCTTTCAATTTGTCATATCATAAATATTTCCAATAGTTCAAACCCATCATAAAAACACTCTAAAAGGTTCACCACAACATAACTTTTCGTATAAAAGTATGTTACAAAAGTATTATTATGAATAGAAACACTATTAATATGGAGTCTTTATACTTACATATGTACAAACAAGAAAAGTCGTTTGAAATCACCGACCCACCGTTTCATAATGTATAAACTTAGGTTCTTAAATATTTTTCGTGTGACGTCACGTCTGCCAGGAAAACATAACCAAATCACCTTTACTATATATAAGTATTAAATCCTACTCAAATTATCATAGGCATCTTATTCTTACAAAAAATGGCTTCAATAATTAAAAAAGCAAAACAGATTTTTTAGAGGGCTATGAGGAAATGTGAACAATGTTTTTTCAAATAATTTTATAGTAAATGGAAGGGTTGATAGGAACGGCAATCTTGTAAAAAGAGTTTTAAATCAATGTCAAATGTGTCGTCGGTTTCCAATGGAGTTATTAATAAATTTGCTAAAATTTGTGTATTTCTCCAAATAAATATGAAAAAATCGCCTTCAAGAGCAAAAAGCTAGTCATACAAAAAGTTTAAGAGAGAGGCGAAAAATAAAACAGTGAATTAATTAAATGCTCCAATTAATTATATACTTTTTTTCTAAATAGTCTTTCTAATAATATTTTTGTAATATATGATTATAAGCAGTATTTGTTTTGTTATAATTTATGAATATAATACTCTTTCTAAATATGTCTATTAATAATATTTATGTACAGAATATATGATTATAACCAGTATTTTGTTTTTAATAGTTATAAACTATTTACTTTTTTCTAATAAGTCTTTGTAATAATATTTGTGTAATATGTGATTATAACCGTATTTTTTTATAATTCTTTAGTTGTTTTTTATGTTTTATCATATAATGATTGAAGAGTTTGCTTTTTCATGAATATTTTGGATAGTTTCAGCAAATTTAAATCATCAAAATTTATGAGTACCCACAAAATTTAATTTTATTCCATTCTCTAAAGAATTTCGATAATTAATTCTTCTATGATCTAATAAAGGCTAAATTCGATTATATTTAACATATTTTACTTATAAAATTGGCGTATGTGACGTCATGCTCATGAGGTAGGTTGCATGGCGGTGTATTTTTTTACTTTCATTGGTTAAAATGGCTCTACCTTACTTTTAACTACCTTGGTTTGAATAAATAATGAAAATCAGGTATTATTACTACTTAACAAAAGGTCTTCACTGCATCTTTCCTTCTCTTCATTCGAAATGGATCATATATTTTTAATTGACTTTATATAAATAATATATATTGTTTGTTAACTCCTAGATCATGCCCACCTTACCAGAACTCAATCCGGTATCAAGTCGGTAATAAGACCCTCTAGGAGCTAAACCGTTTATATTTAGTATGATTTTAATTTACAAATGAAGTTAAATGCTCTTAGAAGAAATTCTTTCAGAATACGTTTTTTCCTATTAATTCCGTCGGGCCTTTTCCTCATTTCAGGTATTGTTCGAGGGCAGTCATTAGCAAGATGATAGAGGGTTTCTTCTCCTTATTCGCAAAGACGACAGACGGGACTCTCAGTTTTGCTCATTTTACAAAGGTGTCGATTTAAATATATATTGCCACGATGTCGGAATTTTGATGCCGCTTATACCGGAAGATTTTTGTTTCCAAAATAGGGCTCAGCTATGAATAATTTTGTTTGGCGGCATTTATTCATCGCCAGCCATGAATTACGCAATTCCATCAGAGACGCCCTTCTGGTGACAGTTTTCACTTGGCACATGGACGTAGAGACCGTAGTAGGAATCTTCCCATTTGCCCCCTCTTGAAAGGCGTCGGCGAATTCGTTCCCTGTATTGTTGTTATGTCCCTCACCCATGAGACGGTAACCTCGCAATTAGAAGTATCGATGACATTTTGCATGTGGAAACTTCTGAGCTCAATAGATCTCCCGGCTTATGATCAAGCTGCCGATCGCTGATTGACTGTCAGACAGAATAAGAAGACGTTTTCCTTCCGTTTGTAACAAGATAATAATTCTCTATGCACAAACTTTTTCAACCTCGTAGCCCAGCTTACCAGACCAGAAAGGCAGGCGTTGGTCTGGGATCAGAATTTTATTGAGGTCCAACTGTCTGTAAAGAAACTGCAAATATCCCTTGTGTGAATGATCAAGCCAGTTCGACGGGTATCTAGCCTTGTTGAATCCTCATTTTGCCAGCAAGTTCCATTATGAATAAATGCATAGGCATCAACCCACACAACATCTCCATAGTGGCAGTAGGCGTAGACTGCATTGCTTCCATATGGTAAGAGGCTTAGTCTTTGCACTATATATATATATATATTATACATATATATACTTATAATTTCTCGGAAATTTTTTTAAACACTGAAGTACCCGTACCGTGATCAAATAAGAAGATACTCTTTGGTAAATCTCCCAGCATTTTTAAATTCAAGTTACTAGTTTCAAAAACTATTACAAACTATAAAATAGTTTTTAAAGATAAATAAAATATCCTCTATTAGTCTGATAAGAGAAACTAAGTTAAAACATTTCATATAAAAAGAAAAACTCTATTGAGATTGCAATTTAAGTAAGTAAAAGGCACTATATACACAAAAGATTAGAGAACACTACCAGTATATCAAAATAGCTACAATCAAGCAAACTTAAAGGAGACTTTTTTGTAACGGAATGTGTCCTCGTTATGTCCTCAAATCATAATGAAGAATCCCTTCTCAGCTCAAGACAGAAATGGCTCCGATACAGGCTGGCAACTTCATCTCTCTTCATGAGTAATCGAAGATCTATTCAGAAGATCAACTATGCCACTGGTGTGGGAAAGAGAAGGAGACCTCGTTCCACTTTTTCTATTTCTGCCCAATCAGTATCCCCGTTGTTAAGTCAGTAGAGGAAAAATTCAAGGGCATACGGTGAACACCTTGAACCCCCAGACTGCTAATATCAACGTCCCCCAATTTAGGAAACGCTTTAAAATAGAGTCCATAATTTCCAAGTTCAAGGATTCTTACACCTCGCGGTTCAAGGGGAACCCTCTCCCTATAGGACTGGACAAGTTGGTGAAAGATACATCTCCTCCTAGACCGAATCAATTATTAATAAAACATTTAATATTTTATGAAAAATTTAATCCCATTTTTATTTTTTTTAAAGCATTTTTCGTGATTTAAACTTTATATATTGACCATTTGTCCCTACCACTCTTTATATTTTACAATTATTGTATGAATGCAATATAACTTATAACTATTATTTAAAAAAAAAAAAAAAAAAAGAGACTTTTTGTTTTATGATATACATTCAACCATAGAATAGTAGGAATATGTTCATCGTTATGAATTTAATCATAACTGGATGTAACCTTCAATAGAGATGATCATAGATATATAAATTTGTTTTTATTGGGCACACTGACGACGGTTTTCTCTTAAGAATCCAATAAGCTCTCTATTTATTATATGTCTATGGTTGACACACTCTAAGAACAATAATAAAACAACACTTATGGCAAATATTAACAAAAGAGATTATACAGATATTAAAAACAAACATTTTTGAGAATTATAAAAACATCAACACCACGATGAGGTACAATAAATACTTCAGGTTATGCTCGTGGTCAAGGGGACCCATCCATGGCCTCCATCATTCGGTCCACCATCCAAATTGGCAACTTTATTATAAGTTTAATAATAAAGGACGAAAAAACTGTAAAATAACTACTCTGAATTTCAAATGACATCTATACAGAGTTTTTTTTAATCTAGGAATTAAATGATATTTAAATGAAAAAATCACAAAGAATATAATATAACTAGAAGCAAAAACGTCTGACGAAGGAAGGAAGGAATAAAAAATCACCTTAACGAGTAGTGAAGCTACGTATTTCTATTCAATAAAATGAATGTTCTTACGATGATATAGTTGATATTTAGTTATCCTTGGTGCCATTGATTTAATTATATTTTATGTTTTGACATACCCACAAATGAACATTTCATGATCAGTTTATGTATTTAGTCCGTTGGACTGTTAATCTTTGAAACTTAATCTAAAAATTTGCCCAAGAAAAATAAAAATAAAATTAAATGCAGTTTTGTGATGTTCTGTCGATGGGAAACACACTTAAAAATTGTGAGACAAGATGTCTCATTTTGATGATTTTTTTACGAATAATTGTTCGTATAATTTTGTTATACCTATTATTTATAAGTTTTATAAAATACATGACTACTATATTCTATAGTTTTTTAAGTTAACTTAATTTTATAGATAAATGCATCATGCATCTTCCAACATTGGAGTACCTAACAGATTTGATAATTTAAGAATGGAGACAATTTTCCAGGGTTCTGTGGATTACCTTGTTACTTGGGTATATTTAATCA
The DNA here is from genome assembly GCA_013387185.1 of Caligus rogercresseyi. Lineage (NCBI taxonomy): Eukaryota > Metazoa > Arthropoda > Copepoda > Siphonostomatoida > Caligidae > Caligus > Caligus rogercresseyi. The sequence goes on along the minus strand of CP045904.1, from coordinate 702,878 downwards.
TACTACAGGCATTTATGCATTACCATTGTATCGGTAAAATCCATCTCATCTTAGTTCCAACATATTATGATATAGTAATTAGTAAACACTCCTTTGACTTCATGGTGTTCAAGAAGCCTTTTCTAACTATTATGCATATAAGGAAAATAATTTTGTGAAATTATATTTTGAACCCAGTATTTTATATGATACCATGTTTCATATCTATTCTTAAATAATGAAACAAGATTTTAAAAGTAATTCCAAATAAACTTTAAATTCGTCTGAATGGCTGTGATACTTTTTGATGTGTTTTAATTGAATTGATATGTTAATAATTATTTTCTTATTAATTTGGGGCAAAAGAGGAAAGGCTACGAAATTATTGTAATTTCAATAATATTATACTGAGGCACGTAAGCCATTCACCTCTATGCAAGACATATACCAATCCCTCCTGGGCGGGCTAAGTTGCTCTTCTAGGTATATTAAATTTTCTTTGAAAAAAATACATTACCTTTTTGTGAAAGATTTAGTGAATAAATAAATATATGATCTTATAATTTTTTTTCGTTTGAAAATATTTTTTTTCTAATTGAACTTTATGGAAAAATAAACTTAACACTGAATAGCGAATGTGAGCCGATATCAAGTTTTATTATATCAAATATTAAAATCCTTTTACTTGAGTACTAAATATATACTTTAATCAAAAATATCATTTTTATTAATTTATAATGAAAAGCTATATAGGCTTTTGATTAGTTTTATCTATATAATTTTTGTTTTCTATCTATTGTATACAATAAACAAACTTCTTACAAAGCCCGAGATTAAAAATGACGAATTACTCTATGAATTTACCACCCATATCATTCTCAATGTCTATAATAGGTACATTGAATGAAATAATACTCCCGTGGATTGCTTTCAAATATATTATAATGCCCATATAAAACCCAAGTTAATATTTGATATCTGCAAAGAGTATCTTAAAACGCAGTTTATACTTAAAAGTACATTATAGGGATTTATAAGTGACTGCGCATTCTCATAAATGGGCATTCAACGGACCCTTTTTATAATCTCCCTATTCAACAATCAAACTTCTGAAGTTTCTTACTTAAATACAAAAAGGCAGAGTCAAGAGACCTTCATATCTTTCACACATTACCCCAGTAATGGTTATTTATAAACTTAATGATAAGAAGGTCAAGCTTTTAACGCCTAGTTTAAAATTTATAGCTAGATGATTCAAAAGGTTTCATATAATAATATCAAAATGGTCATTTCAATCGTCACAACTTGTTGACAATATACAAAAAAAGAGTCTACAAAACAGTTTAGTTTTATAGTTTTTTTTGATGTACATTATCAGTAGCAATCTAATGATCTAATCATGAAATATATGTATTGTTTGCATATTTGGTTCGACGAAACTTCATCCATGTTGATATGAATATATTTTTATAGGCAATAAAATTAAATCATTGAATCGGATTATTATACAATATTATTGTTTAGTAAAATAGCAACCTATATTTTTTTTTTAATTAGTAGCCTGAAGGCTAGGGCTATATAGCTCCGTAATAAAATCATAGACAACAACATTTACTTCATATATATCTATGACTCAGCATTTGGGGACTGTCCAAGTCCCAACTGTGACTTGTCAAATATCTAGGATCGATGCGAAGTCACTCAGTCCCTCCTGAAGAGAATAAAAATTGGCGAGGAGTCACTGACTGCAATAAGTAAATAGATTAATAACAGATTCCTAATAATTGAACTTTTCATTTATTGGGAAGAAACTTTACTATATAAATAATCTTCCTTATGTTTATAAATGATTCAAAATAAAAATGATGAATACTAGATAAAAATAGATTTTT
>CP045904.1:659149-695027 GCA_013387185.1 Caligus rogercresseyi | reverse complement strand
CAGCCTATGGTTCAAGCAGCTTCGAAGTTGCCCTGAAGATCGCGGAGAGGAAGAAGGCGCATACGATCGGCAAAGAGCTCATCAAGCCATGCGCGTAGATCATGGCTCGCAATGTTCTCGGAGACAAGGCCAAGCGGGGTATCTCAAAGATCTCACTCTCCAACAACACCGTACGACGGAGGATTGACGACATGGCGGCCGACAAGTGCAACAGTGTGCCAAGAGATCCAGCCAGTGAATTTTGGGCAAGTTTTCAACTCGACGAGTCTACCGACATAGCGAACCAAAGTCAATGATCGCCTTGTGTCGCTACGAAGAAAAGGAAGAAGGTGAAGGAGGAGTTCTTTTCTGCGAGCTCCTGACTACCACAACGACGGCGGAGGAGGTCAAGAAGCTTGTTGATTACTTTTTCGAGAAGAATGGGCTGTCGTGAATGCAGTTCCAGCACATTTGCACAGATGGAGCGCCAGCCATGATCGGTGTTCGGACAGGATTCGTGACCCTCGTGAAGAGTAAGTGGCCTCACATCTCCAATTCGCACTGCTCTCTTCACCGATACGCTCTCGCTTCGAAAACGATGCCTCCTGAGTTGATGTCTGTGCTCGACTCCGTGATCAGCTCCATCAACTTCATCCGAGGGCGCGCCAAGAACCACCGGCTCTTCGGAATGATGGCACAGGAATGGGCTCGACCCATTACGAGCATCCTCTACCACACTCAGGTTCGCTGGCTTATGGGGAAAGTGCCTGGCCAGGGTCTTTGAAATGCACACGGAAGTGGAGATCTTCCTTTGCGAGATGGAAACCAGAGGAGATCATCACCACGAAAACTACAAAAAAACGGAGTTTCTGATGAAGCTGGCGTACTTGGCAGACATTTTCGGACACCTTGAACGAGTAAATGTCACTCTCCAGGGCCGTGAGGCGTCTGTATGGGACCGTGAAGGACAAACTCGCCGGATTGGGGGCTCGAATTGCCCTCTGGATCGGTCCGGGACTGCACCGAGGGAACGTCGCTGCCTTTCCATTGCTGGAACCCTTCCTTCTCGACAAACAACTTGACTCCTTGATGATTTGAAGGAGTCCATCGCTGCGCATCTCGTAAGGCTCACGAGTGAGTTCAAGGCTTACTTCGACAGCGTCGAACCCGCCTACTACCCATGGTACAAAGAACCATTCGGAGCGGTCGTGGACGACGAAATGGAGGAGGCAGAGGAGTGCTCATGCCTGAGAATCAGCAGTGGCCAAGGCAGAATTCCGAAAAGCTAAGCCTCAGCAAATTTTGGTCACAACAGCGGACACCTATCCACGTCTTTGCAACAAGGCAGCGCAGATGTTTCTCCCGTTTCCTACGACGTACTTGTGTGAAGCAGGGTTTTCATGATGTTTGATCTGAAGCCAAAGAAGAGAAACGACTTGAAATGAGTAGTGATATGAGACTCGCATGTTCTGAGACCAAACCAAAATATTAAAATGGTCGCGGACTGCAAAAGCAGGTCTCGCATTGAAATTGAAATTCGCGTGAGTGAGTGAGTGTGTGTTTCGAGTGTGATGAGTGAGTGTGTGTGTGTGTGGGTCGTCTGTAGAATGAGTGTGTCTGAGTTTCATCGTTGTATTGTCTGAGTTAAATAATTGTATACGACTTGTTTGATACATACAGTTTTGATCGCTGTGACCATGTCAAAAAAATAAATATAATTATACTTCGCAGATGTCTCGATTGAAATTGAAATTCGCGTTTTTTACAAAATTGAGGACGGGGTCGAAGACCGTTAGGGGTCCACGAGCCGAATCCAGTGGGAACCACTGCTCTATCATATTAAAAAACTTCAATGTTTGATGGAGGGTTCAATCTTTGCCTCAACATATTATCCATAGATATGTTCCATGGATAAATGGTGTGGCCGTAGGGCCTAGTCACAGTGCGGAGCGGCCAGGGCTAGTATATAACAAAAGTGATTTATTATGTTTTCTGCCAGAAAATATTTCGGAACCGAAGTTTATACAGTATGAAACGGTGTGTTGGGTTTTATCTTCTTTTCAAGTTTTGCAAAGAGTTTACATTAAGGATAGAGATACATTTTTTAATAATTTAAGAATGACTTTCCAGTGGACGATAGAGAATAGGATAGAGTCTTTTTGTAACTGATCCTAATCTAGATCTGAAGGGCAAATATTTGCTATTGAGAGAGCACTAATCGTTTGGTCAGCTAAATGTTTCCAATAATGTATCGATCTGTTCCATCTGGCCTTCGATTATGCCAGAACAGAGGGACATAATTAATTACTTTAAGCAAAAATTGTATGTTTTTCAAATTTTATCTAACATGATATAAATAAATCTGAATAAGCAAAGGAATTCTCGAAGCTATTTTTCCTAGTCGGATTGAAGAACAACTCCAAAGTACTATTTTTAAACGCTTTAAAAAACATATGAATGTGACGAAATAGTCATCATGCAGTCAGGGATGTATACCCATGAATTCGATTTTTCGAACAACACCGTTTGGACAATTTCTTAATGATATTAAAAGGTTTTTAATGCAAGACGTGTTTTCGGATAGTCAAATTCGAAAAAAATCAATTTTTCAGTGCTTAGAGTGATTTTTTAATACCTAAGTGCTGCTGAAAGGAACTCTCTAAAAACCGGCCTTTCTGGGAGTAACCCCTCAAGGGGTGAGTCCCCTCCGGCATGGCGGCGTCCTCACCTGCGTCCGTGAGGCAGTCAAAAATGCAAGAATTCTTAGAAGTAAACCCACCCAAACACACCAAGCCCAAAGTCCCGTCGGATTTCACTGAAAAAGTGGGAGACCCTCCATACACAACGGGATATGTCGGCAAAACCCCAACCGTCCGAAAGGATAGCTCAACAAAAAGCCCGAACGATCTAACACCCGATGAACAAGCCCCAAAGAAGGCGTACAGCAAAGCGACAGAAGCTGGAATTCCTGAGTGGAACCCGTTTAAGAGGAACAACGTCCAACCATCTGAAAAAGACGAAGTAAATGACGAAAGGGGATGGTATATGATCCCTCTTTTCATCAGTAAGGTAGGCGAAAATAAACACATTTCCCCTAACGAAATGACATTCGGAAATGCCGCGACTCTATGGACGGAAGTATTAAAACTACAACCTGATGATTTAGACTCAATCTGTACGAGGGTCCCTCACCGTCCTCTGTACACCTCAACTAGGAGGATCCTGAAGAAGGATCTCATCCCTAAACTAAATCTGCCCTGTAATATCGACCTTTTGGATAAGACAGGGAGGAAATTTACTGTAAAAGTAGAATCTAGAGAATTAATGAAGGCTATGAATGTTCCCCTACCCTTTCAAATTAGGGTCCCCGAAGTCAAGGGGTTGATAGCCCCCAACGCAGTAAAGCACAGCATCGGCTTATTTGCTCAAGTACAATCAATGGAACGAGAAAAAAGAGAGTGGAGGATAAATTTGAGGCAGTGAAAGGCGAAGCCATCAAGGATTGGCCGAATGAGACGAAAGCACGGGTGGTCAATTCTACCCCCCACGCTCTTGTATCTGTTATAGGCGAGCCCAGGAATATCCCAGTATATCTCCCTATTGACCAACACATTCGACCACTATATTTCCCTGGTCGTATAAAACAATGTGCCAAATGCTACGGTTTCGGACATCTAATAAGAGAATGTCCAAATCGATCCAAATCCCCTTCTGAATATAGAAGATGGCTGGCAAGAAGGATGAAACGGAGATACGAAGACGGAACTCCGGTCCCTATCACAATTAATATAGAAGATAAAATGTCAGCAAAAGACATCGTCCCGGAGAATGCTCCATCGCCTCCAGAAGCCGACAGCATCTCCAATGAGGAGAATGACCCGCTAACCTCCACAGCCACCCCCTCGGGAGCAGCTGAAGAGGAAGAAAAATGCGCCCACATTGAAGAGGAGCAAACCGAACCGTTCGACAAGACACAAAACATCGACGTAGGCCCTTCTGAGAGACACAGAAGGAAATGAGCAAGTACAGACTGACCCTGCAGAAAGCCGGGGGACCCCCCTCAGAAAGACGCCCCAGCACAATGCACTCCAAAGTTTGAGACGAAAAAGAGGAAAACTAGGGAGACGGAAACACAGGTGTTAGAGCTCAGCTCAAAAAAAATAAAGAGCTTTCAGAGTAATTCAGGCCAATGTCAATGGACTGACGTCTTTAGGTAAGAGGTCCAAATTTTTTAACTATTTAAAATTTTTAGACTTTCCCGAAGTGGTTTGCCTGGAAGACACGAGGATCATGGATGATTTTAATTGGAATATTTTTAGCAACAAATATCAAGTTTTTAAATCTCCAGCTGTAACCAAAAACAGCAGACATCCATCGAGAGGAGTAGCCATTTTACTTAGAAATGATTTTAATGGAAAAGTCATCTACAAGGATAACGACGGAAATATAATCACTGTTGAAATTGATATCGAAGGAGAAAAAATACACTGTGATGGCATTATACATACCTTCGGGAGACAAAACCATTTTACTCAAAAACATAGAAGGACTTGGTGTCAGGACGATTGTGGAACGTGTGATCATTTCCGGAGATTTGAACACTGCAGAAAAACAAGGCAGAGACTTTTCTTCCAAAGTAGGCTATTCAAATGCCGAGGAACTCAAAAAGTGGAGAAAAAAAAATGGGCTGAACGACGTAGCTGAGCTAACAAATAAGTTCCTACCCACGTTTGAGAGGAAAAATAAAAAGTATTTTTCAAAAAGCAGAATTGATCATATATATTTATCAAATCCATTAATGAAAACAAATGTTGAACTTCGAAGATTATCATCGAACGGCATTTCGGATCATTTTTTTCTTGAATGCACCCTCACTCCATCGAGTAAAAAAACCATGAGAAGGGGATGGAAGCTGAATAGGAGACTTCTTGAACGAACAGACGTCATGGAGGCCCTAAGATCGGGAGTTGAAGATATTGAGCGGGATATCGGAATGGGACAGAATGTTCGAGAGGCGGTGGATCGCTTCTACTCCTCCGCACGAAGAGTCTTGAAGTCGGTGGAATTGAAGAATCTGCAAGAAGAAAAGAAATGAAAAACAAAGTTATTAAACTGCTAGAAACATCAGAAGATACGGGTGCACTTGAAGAACTAGAGGAACTCATAGAGTACGAAAATGAGGGTGCTAGAATTAGAGCGCGCTGCCTAAATCACAACATCAACTCGAAAAATATCAACCTCTTGCGGTCCTTAGAGAAGACCAATAGAGCAAGAGGCATAGATACATTAAATATAAATGGAAGAATTTCAAGTTCAAAAAGTGAGATAGGGAAATACATCCACAGCTATTTCCAAGACCTCTACTCAACTTCGACAAGGGAACACACAAAGCCGATACATCCTCAGGGTTCTAAAGAAAAGAAATATAACTCCCTCACAAAAACTTTTTCAAAAGAAGAAGTACGGGCATATATTATGAAAAAGCTCCCCAATGATAAAGCACCGGGCCCTTCAGGGTTCACAGCTGAGTTTTATAAGTCCCTCCCAGAGCTAGACGCCCATCTGGCAGAACTGTTCAATGGCTATTTTTTGGTAACGGCCCCCCAAGAAAATACAAATGTGGAAAGGTTGTTTTATTTCCTAAACGAGGAAAAGACAAAACAGAATTAAAAAACTGGCGACCCATAACACTCTTGGACGTGGAATATAAAATATACACTGGGTGTCTGAACGAAAGACTGAAGGTTGTTACAGATGAGCTCCTTCACCCCCAGCAGTTCGGCTTCCGATCAAATAGAATGATGGAAGACGCTGTCATGAGCATAAAGTCCGCCATCGGGGAAAGCAAGGCATCAGGAGAGGATATCGCAGTAGTGGGCCTCGACTTCAGGAAGGCATTTGACACGGTGGAGCATCATCACATTATAGGTGAATTGCATTCTTTGGGGTTCCCAGAGGTCTTCGTCCAAGCAATTCATAATGTCCTCACGGACTCTGAGTCCGTTATCGACGTGGACGGGTACCCGAGAGTACAGTTGAAGCGCGGAGTGAAGCAAGGAGACCCCCTGTCTCCAACCCTCTTTCTAGTGGCCGTAAGTCCTCTCCAGAAGATGTTGGACGAGTCATTGCGAGGCCTAACCTTGGGAGGTTGTAGGGCCACGAACGTCTTCTTTGCAGATGACGGGACTGTTCTGCTTGGAGGAGATAAGATTTGGGCGGAATGGAAAGGGATGTTGAAAGTCCTGAAAGATTTCGAGTTAAAGTCAGGTCTTAAAATCAATGAAGATAAAACTCAAGTCCTTACCAATAGTGACGGGCTCCACCAAAACCTAAGTCCAAGTATGGTCGTGGACAATGCCATTGTCTTGGGTAATTCCATCTCCCTCGACTTAGGATCCGAAGAAAATGTCTGGGCTGCTCAAAGGTCCCTAGAATACTCTGTCGCGGAGTTGGGAAGACATAGACTCTGTCTGGTGAGCAAAATAAAATGCTGGAACACGGTTGCCCTGCCCCGTGTCAACCACATACTTAGGTGTACACCTAAAATAAAAGAAGCAGCAAGCAAATGGAAGAAGATGGGTGAAGACTTTGTCAACATACCTAACAATGTGGGTAAAAAGCGCCTCTACGCTCCGAGAAGTGAAGGGGGCCTCGGAATGATCGACGTGGAAATCCATTGGAGCGTTCTCCTGATCTCCTGGCTAAAGAGATACCCCTCGTTGACCATCTCTGGAAGAATGCCTTATCAGGGGCCAAAAGTTTGTCCATCCCAACATTGGGCCCGGGCAATGACAAGGGTCCTCCCAACCCACCGCTCCACAGACCATGGAACGAGCTTTGGGACTTCCCACAAGAGCTCCTTGAAGCCTACTGGAAGGAGGTCGGTGTAGGCGGGCCTCTGGTAGGGAATCCAATAGTCAAAGTTGAGGTTCCACGGTCCATTCTCAAAAAAGAGGCCTCCGGACGATTAAAGATGTCCTTAGCCTGAAAAACGTCGACCATCCCTCCATTGTTCTCCTGAAGGCTTCCCTTAGGACATCCTTTGCAGACGGCGTCGTTATAAAAACAAAGGAGAATCTATATCAAGTATCTAACCGGATTATCAAGACAAACTACCTTCTTATCACTTCCCAACTCGAGAGAAAAAAAAAAATAAATTGGACACAGTAAACCCCCCAACAAAGAACACATCATATTTCAAAGACATAATCTCAGGGATATGGGACCCCATATTAACTCCGAGGGAACAATATTTGAAGTATAGAATCTCCTCTGGGGTATATTTTACGAGTGGTCTGCTTCAAAATGAGGAGGCGATTTGTTCTTTGTGTGAAAGCCGCAAAACCGTTGCTCATCAGTTCCGAGATTGCACGGATCTCGTCCATACTATGAAAATCATAAAAAAGGTCTAAAGGACAAAATAGGCAGGGATCTGAGCCCAAACGAGGTCCTGTATGGTTTTCTAACTAAGGACCCTAAACTGAGACTGGCATCGAAAGTCATCGCTAAATTCCAATCTATTCTGGCGAGGGCCAGGTTCAAAAACCACCAAATTTCCACAAGGATAGCGGAGGTGGCCTTAAAAGAATATCATATCTCTAAAAACATTTTTAAAGATGCATTTACACTATAATTTTTATAAATCATATGTTTTTTTAAACCATACTTCAAAAATTACTTGTCTTTCTCCTTCTAGTCATAGTATAATATGTAGTTATTTTTTGTTGCTTATTATGAATTTATTGTGTGATTGAATAAATGTATGTCTCCCATTGGGATTTAAAAAAAAAAAAAAACAGCCGTTTTGGACAACCTTAACAGATTCATTTTGAGCGATCGTCGGCCACGATTGAATTCATTAAACCAGTTTTCACAGTGCTTCGTGTATTCGAATTCATTACGTATTTACGTATTTGCTTTGTGAAAGCAAAATTGATAATCATATAGGGTATTTATTAGAAGGTATAATTGATAAATCCCTAGATAGACTATATAATTTTTTCAAACTCAAAATAGTTTGTATCATTTAATGTGATGTAGGTAAGATATAAACTATGTGGGCTTTTTGTATCCGATACATGTCGTAACATATTAACGGGTTTTTTACATGTTATCAAATATTTTAGGAAACGATGAATATGAGTATTGGGAGATCACGGTTTCAGTCAATCAATTCAAATTGTGGAAAATGTCATTTTAATCCTCTTTTTCTATTTACTTTATGGCTGAAATAAGGCTGAATTGTATAGATTGAACTCATAAATATATTGAAAGACAGCTTGAACTTTATAAAGTGAAATGGGCATTGCAATACCATATTAAGTAAGAATAACAAAAAGGTAACTCTCGCAAACACACCAATAAACTTTTATTTTTCAATTTTTAACTCACTTTTATTTCCTCTTCTATGCATTACAGTCTGAGTAGTGATCCATTTATCGGCAGATATGACGATGTAAAATAAACAATCATTAGTTCCATAAGTATAAGGAGTTGCTTTTTTTATTTTTTTTATTGAGGCTTAAAATATTTTAGGATATAAGATACAACAAAATATATTAAAATATTTAGGGGAAGGAATTATATGTATAACATAAATAAACATTCTAGTTTAAAATTATTCCTCGCCAGAGTAGCCTATCAAAACATAAAATATAACAACAAAATATTAACAAACAATGCCAAAATATCAAAACAACAAAAATTTAAAACTTAAACACAAACAAAACCTTAAAAACATAATACACTAAATTCTTTTAAAAGTTTCATAACATTTAATTATATTTTTTAACATCGTAAAATACTTTGCCGAAACTTTGGGGTAAAACTTAAATAGATCCGCCGCATATTGCCATCCAGCACCAGAAGTGTTAGGAATCTTCAAAGAGAAGGACGAATAACGAGCAGCAGAAGATATTATAACGGCTCTTATTTCCTCCGGGTCCACAGGATCATTTTTGCAGAGTTTGCTCGCAATGAGTGATTTAGCACCCAATAAAGCACACTCCATTGCCTTCAAATTCTCGGACGGGGCTTGGCCTTCCATTACTCCAAACAGTATACATGCTTTTACATTCACCTCAATGTTATTATGTCCGTTAACATTTAGAGCTACCAACTTCTTCAAAATCTGAACATGAAGGCAGTCTACAAAGGCGTGTGTAGTTGAATTATATATCCTTCCGCAGTTTTTGCACGGAGAACTGAAGAATAGCAGGTTGCCCGAGATCTGAAGTTGCGCAGTGAATTTTTTATCATCGTGGATTATCATTGCTGTATTTTTTATGCCATTCATCAGGAAGGTTTAAAAGAGTAGAATACAACTTGCACAGTTTATTGACTTCGTCGTCATGTTGGCGGTTAAAACACATTTTCAGGTGCCAAGGAGAGGATGGCATATGAGCTCTTGCAGTTCTCTCTAGAGGAAAACAATATTTACCATGTGAAAAGTCAAGGGAGTGTCGTTTACTAATATCATGTATTGTTAATATGTCACTTTCTAAGGCTAGACTTTCTAGATAACGGGGTTCGCTATGGTTCTTGAAGAAGGCTTTCTTTGATGAATTATATCAACGATCGTGTCGGATTTATACATGGGTGTCCCAGACCAAAGGACACGATGAGCCGCACTCCATGACATAGACAATGACTTTATGGATTCATAGATAGAATGGTTCCCATCATACAGAGTTTATATATAATTTTATTTAAGAATGTTGATCTCCATTCAGAAAGTGCCCGAATTGTGATGTCTTTAAATATTTTTGGTACATTCTTGGAACTATTTTAGATAATAAAGCTATTCCACCCCCCATATGTTTTCTAGGTCTTTTAAGACAGGAGAGGTATCTTCGATGAAAGAGGATTTCTAACCAGTAGTCTTCTTCGTTTATGGCCTTCTCAGCTAGTAGGGGTAATGAGTGGGCTTTGTATAGCACTAGTGGAACGATATGTATACTGTACAAGTCGATCCGCCTAAGTATGTTTAAGTTTCTCCATTGTTTAATCTTTGTGCGAATTGTAGAATCTAATGAAATCCAGTTTGAACTCGGGTATGGGTAGGTTTTGGAGCTAGTCTGTGAGTGAAACAGACCTTAAAGAATATAAGAGAGGAGAGAGAAAATAATTTTCTGTTTTTACAAACATTCCTCATAAAAAGTTTGACTTTGAACAAAGAATATGTTTTAAGTCACATGAGATGCTTTTTTTCTTTTTCTATTTCTCTAACTCCTCCTCCTCCTTTTTGTTTTTCTTTTTTCCTCTTTTTACCTTGAAAAATAAGTAGTAAAATCAGACAAGGTCTGATTTTTTTACCATTTTTGGTCCCATCACTTTGCAAATAGTTTTATAAGGTCCATCTTGATCCAAGGATTCCATAGGTACCTTCAAAGTTCAAATCTGACCATAAATGTGGGAGGAGATAGCGTGCGGACATACAAACGGACAGAGATTGGTGAATTATTATATAGATTCCATTTGAAGGATTCAAAGAATTATTAGCAAAAGCATTTTAAATAACGTGTATCATATTTTTGTAAAACAACTCGTTTCACTCTAGTAAATAATGAATGAGTGTTTTCGATACATCTTCAATGGCGATAAATGGATTCGTACTGTGCAAATAAGCAATAGGAAAATAAAGGGAAATATGTACCCAATTTCAAAATGTTATTTATTGGTGATTTGTGAGAAATTATAACAAAAATATTTAATTAATACTACGATCTATAACCATTGACTACAAACTGAGTAAGTGGCGGGCTTATCTCACCCCATATAATTAGCGATTATAATTGAAGGCCATATTAAGATTGTTTTTCATTATCACCAAGGGGCCAAAATGAAAATACATGCAATTCTTGTGGGTTTAAAAAAAAAGATGACACTCTAAAAATTTCCAGAAATTGAAGTTAATTGTCAACAAAGCAAAGAAACTGCAAGGGGAGGAAGAGACAGAAGGAGGAGGCATGCCTTAGTAAACCATCTCCTATCCTTAAATGCTGATATTATATGTCTTCAGGATGTCAAATCTTTGGTCTCTGCTACTTGTTTTAAAGATTGCTCTTTTTGCTTACCCAAACTATTCTATCATTTCTTTACTGGATCTGGAAAAAACAGAGGAGTTTTAACTTTAGTCTCAAGAAGAATATCCATTATCAGTTTTATTCAAGAATACTCGTTGGAGAGCCAATGGCACAAAATTCGCATTTCCTGTAATGGTGCCATATTTTATATTATTAATGCTAACGTGAAATCCTCACCTTTTTATCAGTCAATAATAAATAGTCTTAAAAATAGCACTGTTCCTTTTATTTTAATTGGAGACTTGAATGTGGATCTCAACAAGCCGGAGCATTTTTATCAGAATAGTAGAGCTTTAAAAAAAGTAATAATGAGTTTTAATTTAGTCGATATGACGGACAAGCATCACCCTGGTTCTTATTCGTGGTCAAGGGGAGCGCAAAGATCAAGATTGGACCATGCTTTGGTTTCTCCATCAATCGCAAATAATGTTAAAAAAGCTCTCTACCGCTCGGAATCGTTGTCTGATCACAAAATTTTAGAACTGGAATTTCTTTGTCATGCTCCTGAAAGGAATTATAAGATTCCAACCTGGATTTTGGATGATGAAAAGTTCTTAGCCAAACTAAAAAAGAATCTGGAGAAAAGTTTTAATGAAAACCTCAATTCTTATCAAGCTACAATTCTTCTCTCTAAAATTATTTTTACCACTTCATATTATTTTATCTACAAACAAAGGATCGAAAAACGAAAAAGGAGAGATCAAATTGAAAGGATTCTTAATAATGGATCCTTATTTGCCCAAAATGTTTTAACCGACAACATCAATACTTTCAAAATAGCCGAAGTGGCGGAGGCTGAAATGGAAGAGAAAATATCCAAGGAACAACATCCTAATAAAAGATTACGCAATCTTTATAGGGGAACCCACTCTACTGCACGCTCCATTTTGAAAATCATAGATGGAAAAAAAGTTATTACAAATAAAATGGAGATCCTGGATTACTTTCACTCTCGATTCCAGTCAATTGTTGGTGAGAGAATAGGACATTTTCCGAGACCTAAAAAATCAAAAAAGGACGTGCAAAGTTCCGAAAATACAATTTTCACTTTGGACAGTTTGACTCAATATGTTAATAAAAAAATGAAGCAAAATAAAGCTTGTGGACCTGATGGCATTATGGGAAAGTTTTATCTTCGTTTTTCTACCCAAATAATTCCTTTTTTAGTACAAATAGGAGGTGGGATGGAGAAGAAGGTCGTATGCCCAGTTTTAAACGAATCATACAGAATTTTATCAGGAACTCTGGCCCAGAAAATGCAAATTATTTTAAATGAAAAAATTGGACCCCACCAAAAGGGTTTTTTGAAAAATCGAAAGATTCAGGACATCTCTTTCAACATTCAAACTGCCATTGACTCTACTAAAAAGAGAGGTAAATTTGGAGCTATACTGGCAGTAGATTTTTCAAAAGCATTTGATTCAATTTCCCATGGGACAGTATTAAAAGCTGTCAAAAAACTCCTGCCTCGAAAATACTTCAATCCAGTGCGCGCCTTGCTCTTCAATGGTACATCTACCCTCTCAATTAATGGATTTGAAAGCAAACCTATTACCTTAGGAAGGAGTTGTAGGCAAGGATGTCCTTCCGCCCCTCTTCTGTTCATAGCTGCAATGGAGGAATTTGCGCAAAACATCATTAAAAAATACAGTGGATTTGGTGTAGACTTTGAAGGCTCCCGTCACATCATTGACATGTACGCCGATGACGTAACTATTACCGTTGAAGCTAATTCTGAAGCCCAAATCATCAAACGAACGGAAGTAATTTTAGATTATTTTATAAAATTTGAGAAAATTTCCGGTTTATCTTTAAATAAGAAAAAAACATGTATTCTACCGATTGGCGCCTGGAATCCTGCACAAAACCTTAGTATTCGTTCGTGTTTTATTAAACAGCGAGTGGAAATCTTGGGTGTTTATTGGTGCAGAAATGGAATAGATGATAAGAATTGGACTGAGATTAATACTAAGGTCAATCAAAATACCATACAATGGAGGAATTTTAATCTTAAGAAGAGAATAGATCTGTATAACTACAAAGTTATCCCTCTGGTTCTTTACAGAGCCTCTTCGTCTCCCTTTATAGCCGAGAAAGTGATTTTAGAAGAAAACAAATGGATAAACTCCTTATTTCATTTTAGTTATGTCCCTGCTGTTAAAAGGAAAAAGGAATGCCTTGGTGGGGGCATTACCCAATTATCTAATATCGTTCCAAAAATATACAATAAAGTAACTATTGATATATTCAACCGTCCGTCCTTAGAGTGGAGAAGATCAGTTACTCACCATGAAATATCATGGTGGCTTCTGTTTGGCTCGGATCTAACTAATTCTGTGTCGTCAAATATTTCAGCTGTTTGGGGATGCCTACAGAGAATTCTTTGGAGGAATGTCCCATCATATGAGGGCGATTCTACCATAGATATAATACGCCAAAACTACCTAAAAAGATACTTCTTCAAAACTTTAGGAAAGCCTGAAGAACTTGAAGAATGGGTAATTAAAGAGCGTCATTTCACTCTCCACTGTGCGTATGACGGATCTATTCTTCATGACGGAAGATTTCGTTTCGCCCTACAACGGTCTGCTAATAAACACTTACCCTTAAAGCCTTGGCACCTGAAAATGATAGGTCCTTATTGTCCTGATACCAAAGAAATGAATAAAATTTGCCTCAAATATATGAAACTTCTGAAGCTTCCTGAGAACTGGAAAAAAGAATGTTGGGTTCTTTAAAATATATCTATGATGAAACAAAGTTCACAGCGCAACTACAAATTTCTGCAGACTTGATCAGATTTTACGAACCATGTAAAGATTGTGGCAAGATCTACAACGACACCATCCACGCTTTCGTGGACTGTCCCATGGTATCGGTTTTAAAGAAATTCGTTGCCTTGAATGTGAGAGGAATGGAGAAGTGCGTGAACAATTATGTACAGGCCTATATTCTCTTTGGATCCAACGGGAGACGAAAGTCTACATCAGCAAGGTCAAAAGCAATCGAATTCGCTATATTGAATTCGAAAGCCTTGGTTGCAAAAAAGCTGACCTCACGGGATCTTTTGCTGCCAACAGAATTACGTGGAATAATTGTAGCAGCCGTTGCAAGGTACGCTGCTTTTTCGACCCGCGTTCCTGATGCTTCTGGCGACAACTGGACCTTGGCTTCGGATCTAATCAAATACTTTCCATCGATCTCTACACACCACCTCAAAGCTGTTAACAAGGTTTTAAAACATTTTAAATAATTGTGTAACTTCAATTTTAAATGTGATGAATATTTGTATTTTAAATGTTTGATTTTATTACCATGCTTTTGTTTTGTTTTTTTAAATAATTTTATGATTGCCTTTTTATGATATTTGTTTTGTTGTTCTTCTGCCATTGTATTAATTTTAGATTATAATATCTATTTATGTACTTATCACAATTACTTTGGCATTTGTAGAGAACTGGAATAAATTTAAAAAAAAAAAAAAAAAAAACTGCAACTTGACATTCACTTCTTAAAATAAACTATGTTCTTCCTTGAATTGCATTAATTTATTTTTGAAATATCTAACCTAGAAAATATGCAAGTAATTTTAGTCATTCTTATTCACATAGAATGATTTTTATAATTGGATACAATCTTCTGAAATAAATATTTTTAATATTATGTTTAGATAGATAAAACTTAGTTGATATTACAGAAATTTTTACAAAATACCTTTAAAAATAAACTCATTCCAAACATTTTATACATAAATACTTTGATGTATTTGGCAATGTTAAATATATAAATAATATTTATATTTGAGTTCAGCATATGATTTTTTTATTTCATGACGGCAATAAGAAAATATAATGATCCTTGGAGGGGAGAGACATGGCTTTCCAAAGAAGAGAAGATCCATAAAGGGGAAATCTACACTCTAGAAAATATAGTTAATAACATTAAAGACTCTAAAGCAGCTGGTTCAGATGGGATATGTGGAAAATTATTTTTGCTCGTTCCAGAAGAAGTTGCTCCGTTTATTTTAGCGATTGAGAGGACTATGCCGGACTCTCTCTCAAAAGGAAGGATAGCATTTATTCCAAAAAAAAAGTGACCGAACGAATTTAATCACTGCGGGCCAATCACTGTACTAAATGATACTTACAGGCTACTGCCCGGAGTGTGTACTAAAAAAATTAAGCCCATTTTAAATAAAAACATAAAAGACAAGCAAACGGGTTTCCTTAAAACCAAAAATATTGACATATCAAGAAACATTTTAACAGTTATAAAATCTTTTGAGAAAATAAGAAATTCGGCCCTCTAATAGCCATAGATTTTAAAAAGCCTTTGACTATGTGAAACACTGTCAAATTTTAAGATCTGTTAAAAAACTTTTACCCCGATCCGTTTTTAATCCCATAAGAGCTTTACTTGCCAACGGCTCCTCAGTCATCTCATTGAATGGTACTACAAATCCATCTATTTTACTGAAGAAGGGCTACATACAGGGTTGTCCAGTCACTCCCTTACTTTTTATATCAGCGATAGAAGAACTAACGAGATTCATCACAAAAAAGTATGTTGGTTTTGGTGTATCTTTGGCCAATAAGAAACACCTAATTGACCTATATGCAGATGGTGTTACGTTAATGACTGAAGCCAATGCAGAAATTCAGATGGAATATCGAATCAAAATTGTTTTAGCATGTTTTAGTAAATTCGGATGTAGGTCTGGATTAGAAATGAACCATAAAAAGACTGCGATACTTCCATTAGGTCCCTGGCAACCTAATAGCTCAACAGTAATCGAAGGGTGCCAAGTAGTTAAGCTCGTCAACATTTCGGGAATCGAGTGGACGAGGGACAGAATCCCTACAAGTAATTGGTATCGGCTGAAAAGCATGGTGCACAACAACATTCGTCAAGGGCGTAATCTTTCTCTTCAAAAAGAATAGATATATACAACACCTGAATTATCCACTTATTCTTTACAAGGCTACTTCCATATCGTTTATAGCGGAATCGGCAATGACAGAAGAAGATAAATGGCTGAAATGTTTGTTTCATTACATACGAGGTATGATCAATAAGTATCCGACTTTGGTTTTATTGGTTAAACGAACACAGCTATGGGGCGGGACTTGCTGTGTTGTTGGGAGCATGACTACTGCGCATGCTCATTTTTTTCTAGAGCTCCAATACAAGTCAGTCGGCGTCAGGCCATTCATGATTGAACAGGTGCAAGTGAGTGTCGTCGGATTTTATTTTCTTTAAAATGTCAGAAAAAGTCGAACAGCAAAAATTGATTGAATGGAACCAAAACTAATATTCACCTCGTCTACAAGTTCTCTGATCGTGATTCGGCGGTTCTGCATCAACAGAACAATTTAAAACATCCAAAAAATAGAATCGGCGGTGGCCTCAATCATTTAGTAAACATTATTCCAAAATGTAACAAAAAGTGGTAAAGGAACTTGATGATCTTTACGGACAGAATTGGAGGAGGAGATTTACAACTCCAAAATACCTCAATTGCATGCACATGGACACTCCATTGACGAATGAGAAATTGGAAACTTTTTCTCCTTTTTTGCTTCCATCCAGATAATTATTTGGAGGGGTAAAACGCGCTTTATTTCCGATTCAATGATAAATAATCTATATAAATAACAATAAAAAACTCTTCACGGATAAATTTGGGGATCCTTGTTCTTTAGAAAAGTCTGCTCTTCAGAATGAAATGTTTACTCTGCATGACTTTGTATCAGGATAACTTTTTTCACATGGAAATTCCAGTTTTCACTCCTTAGATCTTTCGTCAATTTTAGCCCAACCTGACCATGGTATAACAAAACTTTTATATCCTTTGGGGCTGACAACAGATCCGAACTCTATAGTGTGTAAATATAAAAATTTACTGAATCTGCCTTCTTCATGGGACAAGAGAATTATGGGATGAACTTGTAGAATTGCGGACGGGAATAAATTTACAACCCTGTTTCGAATTTCCTCAGACCTTATAAGATTTTACCATCCATGTAAGGACTGCGGTTATATTTTTAACAACACAGTTCACACTTTTGTGGATTGTCCACTTTTAAAAATTGTTTAGGCATTTTAAGTAACTGTCGGCGTGGATGGGAACGGGCTGCCGGGACAAATCAAGGCCATTATTCTTTTTGGAGCCCACAAGAGGAGTCGTAATACTTTACCACATCACAAGGAGATTGAATGTGAGTTACTAAATATTAAATCATTGGTCGGAAGAAATTAACAATGAACTGTCCCATACACGAAGAGTAGTTAAGATCCATTATGATAGGAGTAGCTGCACGTTACTCGGCATTCGGAATCAAAATCCCTCAAGTGGTATCTTCCTACTGGATTTGGGCTGGCGAGATCATCAAATTAATTTCATCAACGTCAGCACAATGTCTAATCCTAATTAAATCAATTGCTAGAAGATATCAACGTTTTATGCCAAGAACGGTTATTTTATTTCTAGGCAGTAATTTTAACTATTTTGCTCATTTCTGTATTGTTTTTACGCAACTGCCTAGTTTTATGTTTTTATTTATTATCATATATGTCTGAAGTGGAATTTATCTACACTGTTCTATATAATTGTTTGGCAATATTTGACTATAAAGGGGCATGAAACAATAACAGTATATATATATATATACATATATATATATATATATATATATGTATATAACTGAAATATATATATATATATATTTATTTATATATATATTTTTGAAACATATATATATATATATGTATATATTTTAAACATATATATATATATATATCCTATTAAAAAGTACAACCAAATCCAAATCCCTTTATATAACTATCGATTCTATTATAGACCTAAGGGTTTCCGATATTTTAGGCTCTCCTATTGTGGAAACCTTAGGAGTTCTTTTTTAAATAAGGACGGAACAATTAATCTTTCAAAGCTTGAATTTTTTGTTGCATTAATTTATACTTAAATGTTCCTTGACCCTCAGTCATTAATTTCTAAGAACTTTTTTCAATTCATTTGCACTTGTTGAATGCATTAAGTTTTGTTTTTTATTTATTATTCCTTGAATTTATCCTTCTTATTTGTCCATACAAGTTTTTGTACGCGAAAAAAGTGAATATATAAATATGTAGTGCATTCAATATATCCTCCAAAAGTCAAAAAGCATTTATTACCATCAAAACACTTTTTCTACAACACAAAGATGTGCAACGGATCTTCCTGCATCAAGTCTCTCATGGTAATACCTTAAATTATTAACAACAGAAAAAACATTTGACGTAGTTAGTTACAATATTTCCTTTATATTTTGAGTTCGGTTGACGTCAATTGACCTAAAGTTAAAATTAAAGCCATGGTATATAAAATACAAGGTAAGTTTATTTCATGTTTTCATAGGCAGTGAAACCTGAGTTATCTTAATATTATTTGTGGCGTTATAGTGTAGCAATAGATTTTTGATGACGGCAGCGGGAAGAAAAACATTATAAAATGTTGTTCTTCTTCCCTGCTGATGTGACGTCATTAAATTCGCTGGCAAAAGAAAAGTCTTGGCAATATGGGCGAACCATGTTTTTCGATTTGCTTTGTATGTGCTAGTCAATTTAAAAGAAAAACGGATAAAAGTTGGATTAGTGAAAAAGACTGAATTAATTTATATATTTAGATTTTTATTCCATTTCAAAACAATGACCAACGGCATAAAATTAAAGTAATTCACCTTCCCAAGGCTGGCCGGTAATATTTTTGTCTGTTGGTAATTATTCTTGTTTCGCATGTAACTTTTTTGATGGCAATTAAGGATTAAGGATAGATTTTTCGGAAAATTAAAAAAAGTACATTAATTTATAATATACCAACAACAACTGCACAATCTGCTAAAATAAGCTGTGCATTGACTTAAGTCAGTTGACGTAAGCTGTGCTTCTATTTAGTTCAAAATTCCCGTGCTTAAAGGGTTTGACTTACTCTTAGTTTTAATATTTAATCCATATAGACATTCAAAAATGAATATTCTCTCTAACACACAATAATTGCATTAATGCATACATAATATAGCGAATTTTGTTTGTTCAGCTACAAGAGTGGGTCTTCCTCGCCAAAAGCTTAATCCGGTATCAATCTGTAATGAACATATAGTCTTCAGAGAATCCTTTGTTTCTCCTTTAGATCTTTTGCAACTGTAATTCTTGCCGGCTAATAAAATAAGGCATAATTAATAATTTTTGAATTATGAAATATATACTTTTTTTCCCTAGAAAATGTGGAAAATAATCATTTTTTAAAATAATGTTTGCTTATCTATTAGAATTTGCAAAGTTTTGTGAAAGCTTGTAGTGATATCCTTTGAACCCTGGTATGATTGAAAAATCATGGAGCATCTTTTATTTCCTTTTAACGTAAAAAGTTGTTTAATCGTTAAATGTATTTTAGCTAATAAAATATGCATTCGAAGATATTATGGCTCTAATCATATTCTTAGTTACCTACACTTGAGTCAGATGTTGTATCTTCTTTTAATAATAATATTATTTCAATAACAATATATTTAGAGTCTTTTGAACCCTAAAACTATAACTTTTCAACCTTCTAGGAGATGGATATCATGCGTTTTGTTTCTTTATTTGGGAATGTGGTGGAGAATAACAATCAAATCGCTGGTGTGGTATATTCAAGATTGAAGGGGACTCTCATTTCCGAGGTTTCTTTGATCGTAGCATTCCTTGAGGATCTGAGCTTCTTCAATCAAGATCGTAAGATTGATGCCCTAAAACGCTATTCACCACTTGGGCATAACTTTAAGGACTTGAGCAGGGACAGTCAAGACGAACAGGTAAGGGCAAATAGTATTATCTATATATACCACTGACCTAAGATGGCTGCTTCACTTTTTGAAACAATTAATTAGTCTTGAGTAATAGACAAAGTAGCTCTGAAATAAATAATGTAATCCTATACTCATTAGAGGGTATTAATTTTGCCATTTCTTCCTTTTTCATTTCTTTAAGACAGGGTATTTAGTTTTTGATTGCTCAAGGAATAATATCCATTCCTTTCATCTCTTCGATCTTTCATCTATCTATCTATATATATATATCAAAATAAAAGGGCATATAAGATGGCTCCCATCAGTTGAAGATTGAAGCATTGTTCTTCCCTTTCTATTATTCAATCTATTATGCATCCTGCTCCTATATAGATAGGTGGAAAGCATCCATTGGTTATTCACAGTTGGCTTTCCTATGAGGTGAATGATAAAATGAGAAAGAATATTTGCTTTTTAGAATATTTTTAAAGATAGCAACCATAATATTTTTAACAAAAAGTCACATTCCATGAAACCAACTAGAGCCAAACATCTTTAAGATATGTGTATGATATGCTATTTTTCTGCAACACATTTTCTATTCGGTTGCTCACAAGTGCTGTAATGTTGGTTAAGAATCGTCTTCTTAAATAATTACCTCCGCCGAAGGAGGTATTGTTTTCACTGGCGTTGGTTTGTTGGTTGGTTTGTTTGTTTGTCAGCAGGATAACTCAAAAAGTACTGTACGGATTCGAATGATCTTTGTGGAGTTGTTGGAAATGCCAAAAGGAACAAGTGATTAAATTTTGGCATCTCTGAGTGCTTCTTTAAGAGGCAAAATGAGCTAAATACTAATAAATATTTCAAGTTATCCTACTCTGCCAATAGATGTCGCTGTGCTGTGCTCTCAAAGAGGAGAGCACAGCACAGCGACATCTATTGGCAAATGACAAAAAGACCAAGTGATTTATTTGGTGGGGATCGGCGGAGGTTTGCACTCTCTGAGTCCTCTAGTTTTAATATGATTTCTATCCCAATTTTTCCCTTTTTCTTGTTCAATATCAAAGACATTCTTGTATTGTGCCAATAGTTCAATAGTTCACACATTAAAATCGCCCTCCTGATTGATTAAAAAAATGATGGATTGTTAAAATAGTTCATTAAGTACATACATATGCTTATAATTGATTTGTATAAAATATAACTGTTATGTCCAACGAATAAATGTGTTTTCATAAAATTAACAATAAATAATATATGTATTAGTGTTTCCTCTCGTTAGAAAAACATTATTATTTTTATATTACTCAAATCGGCAACTGGATATTTTATGTTAATATAGAGAGTCTCCTATTTTATATTAGTATACATAAAATATGATTTATCATGCTTTTCCGCGATTCTTTCAATAGATTTTATTTATTGTATTTCTATTGTATTCAAATAAACATTATAGTTTAAAAAATTTACCTCAACAGAGAACGTTTAATAAAAATTACTGATTCTAATACAAACGACATCTAATTAAAATCACTGATAATAGTATAAATCATTATTTCAAAGTAAAATTATATAACACAAATGGCAACTAATTAAAATCTTTAAATATTTTTAAAATTATTCTAATAAATTTTCATATCTAATATCTTTATTTATTCTTCTTTTCTAGACCTCTGCTGGCCTTACAAAACTGGATAATAATTCAAAAGGAGATTTAATTGCTTTAAACAACTATTTTCTGGAGTCCTTTGGTTTCCCATTTGTGATTTGTGCCAAGTTAAATGATGTGGAGTCCATTTTGAAAGAATGGAGAAGAGAGCTCTCTACGATAAAGAGGAGCAAATTGAACTCGCATTCAATGAAGTCAAGAAAATTACGGTGGTTCGCATTCAAGCAGTCTTTGCATCTATGGGCCCCCAAATGTCCAAAGTTTCTTAAGAAAGTTCCTACGAGTAAAATGCTCGACGTCTATTCATTTTATTATTGTCATATCTTTAACTGTAAAAAATAAACCATGTAATTCTTATCATTGGTATTTTTGTCCTCTTATTTCAAAGGAATTACATCCATGTTGATATTAATCAAATTATGTAGTCCATCGAACCTCGGATCCTTCAATATTGACCTTTCCCTCTCGAAATCGAACCTGTGTCCTTAACATTGAGAGTTTGAGCAAGCTTCCACTGAACTAACACGCTCTTTTAAAGTATTACCGTACTTTCCGTGTATAAGAATTAGGGCTGTCAAAATTGCTCAAAAATGACATTCGAATATTCGTTTGAAAAAAATCACGAATTCGAACTATTCGAATATCTGGTTGCCCATTTCACGCATTTGCCGTGTAGCCCATATACGGCAATAATGTGACAAAAATATAGTTAAAATCAGATCATTAAATCATCATATATAGCCTATATAATATTACAATTCCATAACGCACACATATAATCATGAAAAAAGCTTATTTCCGATCACTGTAGCCCGGAGCCACAACTTTTCTCTCGGCAGAACTCTTTAAAAGCTTCATTCTCCACAACACTTATCGGTCTCATGCCTTTACAGACAAATTTGACCAATTTTAGGGTGATGGCATCCTGTTTTGGTGCTGCCAGTGAGCTTGTGACCAGGAAGGAGTCGAGCCTTGGCTGTTTAGCTGATGGTCCACCTTCTACATGGGCAAGGTCATCCGGGTGTTCCGTGGACAGATGTGCCCACATGTTGCTTGTAGTGGAGTGGTATGCCAACTCAACTTTACACACCTTGCATATCATCTTTTGTCTTGGCTCCATAATTTTCCCCCGTTCGGCCCAAAACCCGAAAAATTTCCACACGGAGCTAGTCAGATTGCGGGGGGCTTTAATTTCCCTCCCCACGTCTGTCCCGTTGTATGCTGCATTTTCGGCCATCTTTCAACCTTGTTTCTTCATGTAACCTTATGTATCTAATATCATCTAATATCAAGCTGTGTTTTGGTTTTTGCGCTGATGTGGTTCGTTTACATTTCGCGGGCTTGTGTACTGTACAGTACATCATTACGTAGCTACGTTCTGTGTTTGCACTGCAGTGGTTTGTTGAAATTTCCCGCGCTTATGCACGTACAGTAGTACAGTAGCCAATCAGATTACGCTGTAGTCCTACAGTATCAAATTACAGCAGAACGGTATGAGCTTAAAACGAGAGACGTCACGAACAGTCAGAGGCTCATTCAAAATACAGATGGAGGCGCTTGTACCACGGGAGTGTTTTTTTCACATTCAAATATTAATTTGTCGCTTGTACAACGGGAGTGTTTTTTAACATTCGAATATAAATTTTCACGTTCGAATTCGCTTTTTGGGATACTATTCGAACTCGAATTTGAACTTCGAATATTCGTTGACAGCCCTAATAAGAATCTTCTTTTCCCCAAATTTCAAGATTCGAAATCAGGGTAGTAACTTTGACCTATTCATTTTTGATCTGAGAAATTTTTGGGTCCTATGTAATATCTAGTAAATAACTGAACTCAAACCTAAAGAGCTTCATATCCAACTAAAATGATGAAAGTCTCTTTTTTCTTCTTTTCTTGCTCTTATTTTTATGGTGATAGCTTTTGCAACCTCAACCGTATGGTCGATATTCTTTAAAAGTACCATTTATTTAATCTTAGATGATGAGCAGCCACTTATGTTGGTAACATAGAGATATAAAGAGCTTATTCCCTACAATATCAGAGAAACAGCGTTCAGCTGTATTCTGTGTCCAATAGAAACAAAATAATTTATACTACATCATTGTAAGCTGATCATAGAGATAGAAAGATTTGTTTATATTGGACACAAAAACGTATTCTTCTCTTGAATCCAATAATACCACGAATCTTTATATCTTTATGGTTGGTAACTCTAGCGTATCAACCGGTTCTTATCTGACATCTTATTGTCATCCAATGAAAACACTATTTTGTGTGCCCCTCCTTTTTCCTTTTTTTTTTTTTTTTTTTGCTTATTGAAGAAGTACTGGCTCGACTAAGAACATATAACTAATCATCAGGGCTGTTGGAATTTGGAACAAAAACAATGCCCTATATGCCCAGAAATATGCGGGGAAAAATGACAAAATATGTGAAAAATATGCGAAAAAAGGTTAAATAAGCAAAAAAAAGTCTTTATATGTTGAAAAATAGTGTACATTCTATATTAATAAAAACTATGTCATGTTAATCATTGTAACACTGAGAATGAGCATATCTTTTACATGCCTCTCTGTCAGACTGGATTGCTGGTCAGACAAAAGAGACTTTAGTTTGGAGAAGACCCTTTCGCAGTCCACAGAGTTAATTGGAGCGCACGAGAAGAGGAACGGTAATTTGGGATCATCTTTGAGCTCCAATGTCTCTCTCTTCACTATTCTGGAGTAGAGATTAATTTTTTCGAAGTCCGGATTCTTCTCAAGGACACTGTTCAACTTGCTGGCAAAGGGCTCAACGGTCAGCTGCATCTGCACCATTTCAAGGATTCCAATGCTCTCCGTTAGTGGAAGGCGCTCTTGCAGGCTTGTAATGGTGCGTACCAGTTGAGTAAAGTTGCCCTTTATGAATGCCAGCTGACCCGGTAGTTTATATATATATATATATATATATATATATATATATATATATATATATATCAGGAAACGACCGGGTACCCGGCCTGACCCGGGTCCTGGATGATTTTGAGCGTCCCGGCCCGGTGGCCCGGTTTTTTATACACGGGCCAAATTTTAATGTACCACTTAATGTTTTAAAATATTGATGTCCCATCAATATTTTTCAATATTTCGCTTGTCATTAAAATTCTAAAAAATCATCACTTAAGAAACTTTTTGGGGATTCTTTTCTAAAAAACGTCGTCACTTTTTTTAGACTCTTTTCTATAAAAAAACGTCCTCACTTTTTTTTGGAAATTCTTCACTTGAGATGTCGAAGGAACGAAAATATATATTATGTCCGGGCCGGTTTTGGACCGGCCCGGGTCCTGGCGAAAAAAGGTGTCCCGGTCGTTTCCTGATATATATATATATATATATATATATATATATATATATATATATATATATATATCAAATGTTCAAAATATGCTATAATATGCAGAAAAGGCCAAATATGCGTTATATGCGTTAAAAGGTCGTTAATGCCCAGAAAGTTTATTTACAAGATTCCTACAGCCCTGCTAATCATTAACTGTATTATTGTATACATCATTTAAATCTCTGTATTGTAAATATTACTAAAATAACTTGTTAAAAGAGAAAACTAACATGACTCGTCCAGGACCGAAGGGCTTCATTTCATTTAATAAATTATCTATGTATTCGTGTGTGGTAGTTATAATTTATTTATTGTAGATTGAAACATCTCGTTGGAAATATATTATTCGTCGACCGAGAGGATATCTATTCATGTTTCAATTTTGAATCCCTCAGTGCGTCTTCAGCTCAAGAATCCCAATGACTTTGAAGTTGGATGTCCTTACCTGGAATGCAGAGCGTGCATAGAGCATGAGTCAGAGAAGGTCGCTCTCGCTTTCTTTGAGATGCATAGTAGACAACATCCACGGACCTTAGCGCAGACCGCTGCGCCGAGGATCGAAAAGCCCCATCGTGCGAGAGGCCAAAAATAGGATATGACACTACCGAAGAGACCTGGAACAGCTTCGTATCCAGGTGGAACTGGTTCAAGCGGGTCAACACGTCTCGGAAACGGAGGTGTAGATCAACTGTTCCAATGCTGCGAGGTGGAGTTAGGAGATGATCTCTTGAAGTCGAACAATAATCTCCTAAATGAAGATGAAGAGTGCTTCTTACTCGCAATTATGAACTTGGCGGTGACCCCAGAAATCCACTGTGTGAAACTCACAGAACTCTTCACATTAAAACAATCCCACGGAGAAACGATAAAATCGTTTTACTCTCAGGGTAACATATACATGCCAAAGGATCGTCGACTACACGAAGAGGGTTGTGTGGATCGTGCTAATAGCTGGTGTGGCCGATAGAGATATATTTCTGAGGGTTTCAATATTGAAACATGATAGATATCCTCTCGGTCGACGAATAATATATTTCCAACGAGATGTTTCAATCTGGTATTCCAGAAATTGATAAAAAGGATTTATCAGAGGCTCTCCAGCTATTGGAAACAAGGGAGACTGCTCGGAACGTGGCCACAGGAGCACCCGCCACAGCGACGATATCATCGTTTAAAAAACAGCTACCAAAGAAAACCGATAAATGCCCAGGATGCTCAAAAACAGTCAACCTGTTCGCAGAGGGAAAGTACGGGTGGAACAAGATCCCTAACAAGGATTGCATCATGGGCATCATCGAAAAAGTCCCGAATGGCGAGGCAAGTAGATGGTGCCACAGAATGGTTGTGACACGAAAACATATGGGGAACCTAGGCGTACAGTTGACCTCTCTCCCCTCAATAAACACTGTGCCAGGGAAACGCACGCTATGAAGCCGCCTTTTCAGCAAGCCAGATCCGTACCTCAGGGGATTGGAAAACAGTGAATGACGCAAGGAACGGGTACCATAGCATACCAATCAGAGAAGAAGACAGACACCGGACAACATTTATCATTCCAATAGGACGGTTCCGATACACCCGGGTACCACAGGGATTCCTCTCAAGGAGGATGGCTACAATCGGCGGCTTGATGAAGTAATGAAAGATACCCCGCGCAAAGCTAGATGTGTTGATGACACTCTATTATTCGATAAAGTACTAGAAGAACATTGGTGGAGAGTGATTGACTTCGTCGAACTGATGGGAAAATCTGGTATCGTTCTCAACCGAGAAAACTTCCAATTTTGTAAAAAAAGGTTGCCTTTGCCGGTTTCAAAATACCAGATAATAAAGTGCAACCCTTACCAAAATACATCGAGTCCATTAACACATTTCCCACACAGAAGTCCATCACCGATATCCGTTCGTGATTTGGCTTGGTCAACCAAGTGGCTCACTATGGAAAACTTAGGGATCTAATGGCCCCTTTCAAACCCTTTTTGAGTCCCAAAACACCTTTCTCATGGAATCGAGACCTAAACAAGATATTTGAATCATCAAAAAGTATGATCAGCGAAGCCATTTGATATGGAGTTACGATTTATGACCCGGAAAAAAACGTGCCTGAGAACAGATTGGTCTAAGGAAGGGATAGGTTACTATCTCAGCCAGAAACATTGTGAGTGCGACACACAAACTCCGGACAATGATGGGTGGAGAGTTACTCTAGTGGGCTAGCGATTCCTGTCTCAAACGGAGCAGAAGTACGCCCCCATAGAAGGTGAGATGCTGGGAGTGGCATGGGCACTAGAACAGACTCGATACTTCACCACGGTTGCAACAATTTGATTGTAGCTACCGACCATAAGCCACTGGCAAAGCTTTTGGGGGATAGGACTCTCGATGAGATACCCAACAAGAGATTGTTTCGCCTGAAACAGAGGACGTTACTCTGGAGGTTACAAATATTCCACCTACCAGGAAAGACTAACCATGTGGCCGATGCAACCTGCCGTAATCCGTCATTGAAACCCTTAGACTACACTGAAGAGGAAGAGACAGGATTGATGGTATCGGTGCTCAGTCACAAGCTAGATTTCGAGGCGATCTCATGGGACAGAATTGTTATGGAATACAACAAAGATACGACAATGTCAGAACTCAGGGAAACGATTTCTAGTGGTCGCCCAACAAAGCGAGAACAGATGCCACCTAACTTGACCGAATACTGGCCAGTTGTGGAATCTCTATCGGTTTTTAGGAACGTCATTACTTACAAGGACAGGATCGTAATCCCTCCCAATCTTCGAAATGAGGTATTAGAGACGCTACACTCGGCACATCAAGGAGTACAGTAATGATGGCACACAGTGTTTCCACAGTGTTCTGGCCAGGAATCACTCAAGATATTAAAAGAAAAAGAGACCAATGTGGAGTCTGTAACTCAATCGCGCCATCACAGGCAGCATTGCCCAGATCAGCCCCCCAGATCTCAGCCACACCTTTTGAAGCCATCGTGGCAGACTACTGCGAAATAAAAGGAAATTACTACTTAGTTGTCGCTGATAAACTATCAGGATGGATGGAGATAAAGGGAGTGACGAGAAATAGCAAAGCATCCGGGACAAAGGGTCTCATTCAGTGCCTCAGAAGACTATTCTCAATTTTTGGTGTACCTAAAGAGCTTTCAAGTGACGGCGGTCCCGAGTTCAGGTCTCAAGCAACCACAGAGTTCCTCCGAACACAGAACACAGAACTGTGTTGAACACAGAATTTCATCCGCTTACTACCCACAATCAAATGGTAGAGCTGAATTAGCGGTGAAAACGACAAAGAGACTCCTACATGACAATACTGGAAGGGGCGGAGATTTGGACAACGATTCATTCTTAAGGGCCCTACTAACACTTCGTATTACCCTTGATCCAACATGTGGAGTATCTTAAGCTGAAATAATATATGGCCATCCCCTGAATGATGCTATGCCTCGTATACGGAAAGAAACCCCAACTTTCTTCAATAATGATATTCACCCATCATGGAGGAAAGCCTGGGAACTCAAAGAAAAGGCTTTAAGACGCAGGGCAATCACATCTCTAATTCCAGACAAGAAGACGAGAACACTGAAGCCTCTAAACCCTGGACAAAAAGTGTTAATTCAAAATCAGACGGGACCACATCTGACAAAATGGGATAGGAGTGGGACTGTCTTGGAGAAAAGGCCCCACGATCAATACCTTATAAAAGTTGACGGCACGGGAAGGATCACTTTAAGAAAACAGACGTTTCTTAAAAATGTTCATGGACCCACTCAGGACAACCCATATAAAACCAACCAGTACCCAACCATTTGTTCTGCAGGGGAAAAGAATTCTTCGAGACACTATGAAGCGTCTGAAGAAAAAATCCACCCTCCAATGGACTGGAGGTTACGAATACAGTAGAACCAATAAATCCGAACCTGTTAGTAGAATCTACCCCTCAGATTTATTTTAAATAAATATTAAATCTTTAAAAGAACATTTGAAATCATACAAAGTGCAGCATCTTTCAAAAGAATAACAAACACTTGTTTTTATTATTTTGTAAAAAATGTCCATGCTTCATTTAAGAAAATGCATCACATAGTTATTATGAAATACCCTTTTCATACTGCTCACGCATGTTTCTCTATTTAGCAATAAAGTGTACAGGTTTTTTGTTCATAAATTGACCAGTCATCAATATTTTTCGTACTTATTTTGACAGAAAAATACTAATCATTTTGACTCAGTATTATTTTTTATGAGTATAATTTATATACTGTAGAGCAGGGGTTCCCAAAGTGGGGGTCGCGACCCCCCGAGGGGTCGCGAGACGCCACAATGCTTGTGACCTATGTTCAAGTTTTGTTAGGTTTCCGCCACCTCAGAAGATAGTGGGGGTCACCAGTCTCAGGAATCGTTTTGGGGGGGTCGCGGATTGAAAAGTTTGGGAACCCATGCTGTAGAGGACAGTTTTCTTTCCCCCTGACAGATGCAGTTTAAGTAGGTCCTTCTAAACACGAGGACATTAAAACCCATCAATGTTACATTCGTCTAATGACAATGGTATGTTTATACTAACAATAAAATAATTAGTCGTGCTGATCAGAATACTATTCCCGTTACATATAATATCACTAATCATGTATTATAATCGGGCAAACAATAAACATGCGTATAAATTAGGTGGATGTTTAAAGCATTTATAATGTATTGGACCACCTCCACCCTCCTATTTCGCTCACTTTCTCTTTCAATGTTAAATGAATCATTTCAATTTCACTGATGACCCCGATGTGGCGTTTCATTTATAATACTTCTTTTTTAAATTGAAACAAACAGAATAGAATGGAACAGCTACTTGCCGTGACTGTCTGGTTGAATTTAGATGGTGATTAATATTTTCGTTGAAAGACATGATGTTAAACATATCCTTAAAATTGTGCCTATGATAAGATCGTATGATTAAGATACAGATATCAAAACATATTTTATGAATGTTGACTCCAAGCCCTCAGTAGCCTGTAAGGGGCATATTAGAAAGAACCTTTCTTAACACTGACATTATGTTGATGATATAAAATGGAAATGGGCAGTCAAAGTATAGAGAAATGATTCTAAAAAGGAGCGAAAGAAGGCGCCGAAGCGATCTCAGGAGGAAGAGAGCTCTCCGAGTCGAGGCCCGGAAGTGTTTTCCATACCACCCTCATCAACATCCTCAAGTATATCTTCCCTATCCCTGTTTAGACCATAAATATACTCAGACCTTATCACTTCCATGTCAATATTCACTGATTTCACTGATAGACAACACTAATAAAAACTCTTCGTTTAATCCAGAGGTTCCAAAAGTGGGGGGCGCAGAGCATTTGCAGGGGGGTGCGGGAAAAACGAATAAACGAAAATATAAATACAGTAGACTAAATAACACTGCTAGTATAGTAGGGACAAATTTTTAACGCAGCTCCCACGTAAACGCAAAGCAGAGGATGAAGCATCACCAGATGTGCTTCCAAAGCAATTTCCTTCCAAGGCAAAGACATGAAAATATGACGACACATATCTTGCCTTTGGTTTCACCTGTACAACGGTGGGTAATGAGGAGAGACCGCAGTGTGTTGTCTATCTTAAAGTGCTAGCTTGTGACAGCTAGAAGTCGAACAACCTAAGACCCCACTTGGAGACAAATCATCCAGAGCACAAGGACAAGCCAGTTGACCAACAAACACAAGTAAATTGCCGTGCTCAGCAGTCTCTCTTTACTAAAACTGCATCCGTGCAGGCAAATGCTCAACTCGCCTCATATAAAGTTGCCTACCGAGTGGTGCAGTGTAAAAAGCCGCACACAATAGCGGAGGAATTAATACTTCCCTGTGCTATGGACATGGTTTCAATATGCTTGATGACTCTAAAGCCAGCAAGCAAGGGCTATTCTTCTGCCCAACAACACCATCGGCAGGCGAATTTATGGCATATCAAATGATACCGAGGAGCAGCTTAATTATAAGGTGTGAGACGGCCGCTTTTCCCTGAAGATGGATGAAGCCCCTGACAGTAACAAAGACTGCTTAATTATAACTTATGTCAGATTCATAGATGGAGATGGCATGAGGGAGGAATTGCTTTTCTGCAAACAAATTCCTGGCAGAGCCACAGCAGAAGAACTCTTTAAAATAATTGGCACTACTTGAAAGAGGCCAATCTGAAACGGGAGGACTGTGTGGGGAGCTGCACCGACGGGGCACAGGCTATGGCTGGGAAATAGGGAGGGCTGCAAGCTCTCATCAAGTGCGTCTCCCCGAATGCGCAGTGGACGCACTGCATGATACACCACGAAGCACTTGCGTCTAAACAGCTGAGTCCCGAGCTGAATGATGTAATGACCCACGTCATTGCCCAGTGAACTACATAAAACAAGACCTCTCAAAGCCCGGATTTTTTCGGCACTGTGTGAGGAAATGGGCTCCGACCACACAGCTCTTCTGTTCCATAGTGAGTCCGATGGCTGTCACGTGGGAAAGTGCTGTCCAGGGTCTTTGAACTACGACATGAAATCCACATCTTTTGGAGGAAGAGGGCAGCGATCTTGCCCACAACTTTCACTGTAACAAGTTCCTCATGAAACTTACATGCCTTAGTAACATTTTTCTGAAACTCAACGAAGTGAATTACAGTTGCAGGGCACAAATACACACCTCCCACATCTGGCAGATAAAATCACATCATTCACTTGAGATGTGGCTGCAGCGAGTGAAAGGTGGATGTGTGGACTCATTTGATAACCTAAAATCATTCATTGAAGACAACAAACTGTAGAACACAGTGATCCCATGCATGGAAGCACAAATCTCTGCCTTTAGAAACTTTTGCAGAGATATTTCCTGATGCAGGATCAAAAAAATATGATTGGATCTGTAATCCCTTCAATGCATCACCACCTACCGACTTAAGTACATCAGAGGAGGAGCAGTTCATTGATGTCACCTCTGACTCAACAATGAGGCTGCAGTTTCAGTCAAAGACACTGGCTGCATTTTGGATTGGAGTGGAGAACGAGTACCCACTTCCAAGAGATCCCTGGACATACTCCTTCTTTGCCACATCCTACTATGCGAGATAGAGTTTTCTGCTGTGGCCTCCATCAAAACCAGTACAGATCAAAGTGGACATTGAGAATGAGCTCAGAGTGGCAATCTCAAAATTGCAACTCAGATTTGACTAGATCTGCATAATGAAGCAAGCCCACATCAGTCACTGAAAAGATGTGAGGATTAAAGGTGCCATTTTTGCACAACAAACCTTTGAGTTTTGTTCTTGTTTTCCTCTCAGGGAGTTGGTCATGTTTTAAACCCATTTTTGTAGAGAGGCATTTTTTTCAAAAATGCATTAATGTTCAATATATAAAAAGACCTCTGACACTGACATAATTACACAGTTAAGGTGCTTGAAACTGATACACTTATTACAATCTACAGTTTATGGCAGTTCACTTATATTTTTTCAACAACAAGAAAAAGGTTAGGTTTGACAAACTATTACAAACTGCAGTTTGTGGCAGTTCACTTTATTTTTTCAACAATAAAAAAGGTGCGGTTTGTATTAATTACAAAATGTGAATAAACTGGAATGGACTCTGAGAACAAAATGTGTGTTTTCCTTATTTTGGGAGAGGAGCGCAAAAATGTATTATGTACCAAAGGGGGGCCCAGCAGAAAAAGTTTGGGAAACTGACTTAATCAATCAATACACAGCTCAAAGACACACGACCTCACTCCTTTGAGGTAAGCGTTAAAGTAAAGTAGCGCATGCAAGGAAAAAAGTAATCAAAAAAATTGGCCAAAATTTTGGTTATTTTCTTAACGTTAGATATCGCTAGTCCCATGAAATTACGTCACAATCCTATTTAAAACCGGTTTAAAGGGATTAAGTTTGATGATTTGAAATGTATCAAATCACTACAACATTGTGCGAGATTCCAAATATAAATCATAAAAGACTTGTTATTATTTTCAAAGAGCTTTAGCATCAAAGCGCTCCACAGTGGCTCACAGAGACTAAAAAGCGAAAAAAAAAAAAACTAATTAATTTACAAATAAGGTGTCAAAAGGCCTAAATAGGCTTTTGGCCTGATAATCGATTTCTGGGGTAAAAAAAAGACCTCAGGTCACTCTGAACGGACCAAAGTAGCTCACAGCGAAAAACGTGATTAATTTATAGGTAAGGGTGTATGAGGTAGCTAAATAGTTTTTACCTGGCAATCGATTTCCGGGATAAAAAGCCACTCAGACCGACCTATCACTAGCTGGTAATAGTTTTGTGTGTATCAACTTGTACATGTATAGATTATTAATTTATTGATGGCACACTTGATGGCACACTTCTGACAATAATCTAATCTTTCTCATATCGATCAAATAAATAAACTTTATATTTTCAAACAATCTTAAACACATATATCAAAGACCACATAAAAAAAACTTTAATATTTAATCAATAACCATAAGCCTTCAACTTCCTTGGCCAGAATTTTTGTACATCTTTTGGCCTAGACTTTCTTGAAGGCTTTTGAGGAAACAAGAGGATCAGACTTCACAGTCAACCAATTATATTGGTTTTCATTACATTCATTCTTGAAACTTTCGCTGTGTGGTTAAGCCTTGCTTTGCGAATCTCTTTGTTCATTGCTTCTTGGCTCTCTTCACTATAATACTCCAATTGGGAGCTCCAAGTGAAGAGCAACATCTCCTCCATGTTCAAGCATCTTGTGTCCAAAAAGACACGCAAAATGACATTTCTTTAAATGAATAATTCTAAGTAATTTTCTGTTGAATTGGGAGAAACACAGTAACATGCAACATGCCAGTTTTGAAAAGGAACATGCAACATTCAAGAATATTCCTGCAGGTAATCGTTAGGCGTGCAGAAAAGGACAAATTATTACTGCACAAAAAAACCGTTTTTTAATGCTGGAGCAGGTTTGAGCAGCTGAAATGATTGAATATATTTTATAGATTATATTGTTATTTCCATTCCTAGCCTAACTTTGATGGAATGTAGTGGAAGTTCTTAGATATACCTTTTTTTTTTTGGTGACTCAGTACAACAATTTATTTTCCATCAAAGGGTTCCATTATAAAAAATTTACATACTACATAAACATATTTAAAAATCACTAAAATACTTACAATATTATGTTATTACATTTTTGGTAAAAAAAATTATAATTTATCATGTGAAATATAATCAATTTCAAAAATGCGACAATTTGTCAATTCATTATATAGATATTTCAACATGATTCTTCTTTTTAGTAATATGTAAAGTTATTTTTACTGTTGTCAGTTTTTGGGTCTAAAAAAAAGATCTCATATGGTTAAGATGTTTTTAATACATTTTAAACTTCAGGCGTACTTGATTTCTGGCAACATGCACCCGTTACAGTAATGGGTAATCTTTATAGTAATAAATAGACGCATTTCTACATGAATTAGTGTTTTTCTTGTTAGTACATGATATAACAAAAGTATACTGTAAAGATCACACCTATCGGAAAAAGAAAAAAAATGCCTTTTTTTCGCTTTTTTTAGTGCCTGTGAGTCACTGTGCGCCCCTTACGGACTAAAGAAGAATTAAAATTTTGGTCCAATTCCTTGGGGACAATAGGAATATTTTTTATGTTATCGCATGCGCTACCTTTTTTAATGCTTTACTTTGAGTAGAGAACTGAAGAAGAAGGAGGGGTAAGTCACGTGATGAGGGAGGTTGTATGCTTATATTTTATTAAGGCCATTTTTGATGATATTCTGAAAACATGCAGAACACAAATGATGAATTGTAACCCTTTTGTGGTCTTTAAGATTTTGGCCACACTGTCTGTCCTATTGGTCAAAATTGACCCACCTCCACATAAGTTTAAAATTAAGCAACTTTTCGGTGTTTTTTTTACCCATATATTTTTTGCCCATTATACGTAACTTAATGGTGAGTAACAGTGAAGAATTTAGTCCTTTTTAGAGTTGGGTCAAAATTGACTCTATGACGACCAGTGTACCTTTTTTGTACAGCCTTTATGATATTTAATATCAAAGTTATTTTTTACTCTTTACATTGATAGTACCATTTTTAAGAAAAGTCACAGAATTTCGGAGGTGAAAAATGTCATTTTAATGTTTTTTTTTCTGCTTTTAAAGTGCAAACAGGCCAATTTGATCCCAATACCACGTAAGGCTTAAATCATAAAATTATATTCTTTAATTTCCCCAATCTTCGTATTAAAAGTTTTTATTGGATTTATTCCTTATAGCAATCATCAGGCGTGTTGTTTCTTTTTAGAGGTCCGCTATTAGTAGTATATGTTTGTTCCGTTTTTTTTTGAATATATTTTTTTAGGGGCTAATCTATCGTTTATTTATTAATTTAGGGAGATACGTTGATCCATTTTTTACAATGCCACAAAAATAACACTAGAAAATTTAATTGATGAAAAATTCAGACAATATAAAAACTGATATAACAGATTAAATATTACTATGATCTATGTATAATATAAAGTGGATGAAGCTTGGTTTTATTCCAATTTATATTTTGAGCTATATCAAAAACGCTTTAAGATATTCTATATGGGTTTTGAAATGTTAATCAAAGGGCTTTCGTAATTATTTATTCATTAATTTTTTTTAAATAAAAATTAAATGTTTTTTGATATTCAAAATTTATGAATAATTTCAAAATGATTTATAGATACAAGATCAAAAGATGAAACATTGTTCTTTTTCATGATTCTCTGCTAAAACAAATAAAAAGGTTGTCATTCGGACTGAGGAAAGAGTTATAAGTTGTTTTTTATATGGTATTCAAAACATAAGACTGTTCTTTACATACAAGAACTATTACACTATGTATCAGGATTTGTTACCAGACTGAAATTCCCTAATTTGAGTCCCT
>CP045904.1:629950-659049 GCA_013387185.1 Caligus rogercresseyi | reverse complement strand
ATTCCGTAGGTTTCAAAGCTGGCAATTTGAGGGTGACATCTTTCGGTACGCCCCTCTGCTCGAGAGGACCTCCCTATCTGAAGTTTTATACGGTTCTACAAAAAATTATAATCTTAAATAATGAATCCATATTTCCTAAGCATTCTAATGTATTTTTATATCAGTAGATTTGATTATTGTATACTTGATTTTAAGGCCATAACTGTTTTTTTGACTTTATTTATTGTATAAATTTTAATCTATAATTTTTATTTTATATATTTATAACATGCATTCATGTTAAATTCAATAAAGTGTAAATAGTGTAAATCACTAGTGAAAAAAGTAGTTAAAATGATTTATTTCAAAGTGACGCCAATAACTTCTTGAATTTGTAAGAAATCTTGTAAAAGAGGACCATATATCCATAGTATAACTTTGCAAGTCATGTTAAAGTAAAATTTTATTAGCTTAATCATTTTAACGACATATCTTAGAAAATAAATAAAAATTAATTAGCACTTTAATACTAATTTTTGATAAGTTTGGTGACCAGTTACAATTATTGCGAGATTTGAAATGAGGAACATAAGATTTATTAAATAAGGTAAACTAAAGTATTATATTATTTATCTGATTACATTCAAATTTTAAATTGTCAATTGTCACAAAAAAAACATAGTTAACTTCATAAGCGGACTTCATGAATAAAAATATTAGTAATGGGAGTAAATGGCACGGGGGGTGATAGTCCGGGGTGCGTTAGTCTGGGGGGAGGGTAGTCCTGTTAGGTTTGATGATCAAGTTTCCTTCACCGAGATTTTATTATCTTCATGTCCTTTGGACTGTTAGATTCATCAGGACATCATGATACTTATTTCATAGAAATACAGGACTGAGGCGTTCAATAGCAACTCCAAAAGAGAAAAAGTCTTCAATATGGAGGAGGTTATGGAAGACGGAACTCCACTCACGAAGATGAGGGGTAGGGCTCCATTCAGAATACGAGTGGCAGGACTCCATTAACGGAGAGGAGGGACGGGGAACCCTATGCCGAAGACGAAGGAAGGAACTCCTTGGACGAAGACGAGGGATGGGAAGCTCTCTAACGAAGTCCGACGAGGGGTAGGAACCATTCACGAAGAGGAGGGACGGGAGCTCTCTAACGAAGACGAGGGATGGGAAGCTCTCTAACGAAGTCCGACGAGGGGTAGGGCTCCATTCACGAAGAGGAGGGCGGGAGCTCTCTAACAAAGACGAGGGATGGGAAGCTCTCTAACGAAGTCCGACGAGTGGCAGGACCCATTAACGGAGAGGAGGGACGGGGACCTATATGCCGAAGACGAAGGAAGGAACTCCTTGACGAAGACGAGGGATGGGAAGCTCTCTAACGAAGTCCGACGAGGGGTAGGACACCATTCACGAAGAGGAGGGACGGGAGCTCTCTAACGAAGACGAGGGATGGGAAGCTCTCTAACGAAGTCCGACGAGGGGTAGGACTCCATTCACGAAGAGGAGAGACGGGAGTCTCTAACGAAGACGAGGGATGGGAAGCTCTCTAACGAAGTCCGACGAGGGTAGGGCTCCATTCACGAAGAGGAGGGACGGGGAGCTCTCTATCGAAGATGAGGGAAGGAATCCTTTGACTGACGAAGACCGACGATGGGTAGGACTCCACTCACGAAGTCGAGGTGAGGGGAATGCGTCTCTTAATGGGAGGGAGGGAGGAGACTCGTTTTCTTGGGTCCAAGGCATTTATCCGGCGTCCCGGGAAGATAGAAGGAGGGCTGGGGAAGGAAGGAAGGATCGAGGGATCTCCAACAGTTTGAAGTCTAGGCCAGAAATGCTTTCATGACACCAAAAAAAAGATTCCAAACTATGATCAGTGGAGGCTCTATTATTTGACGATTGTTGATGGTGAGTCACTCTTGATTCTCTCCCCCCCCCCCCCCTCATGTTTATATAAGGCGTGGTTTTAAACCGTGTAAATTTGTTCCTGTGAAAATAAGCTCTATCGCGTCCATTGAGCGCAGTTGTGTCATTCAAATAAAGCCCCCCCAAAAATTCCTTGGGCTGTCCCTTGTGGGCTGAATTCCATGTGGCTGAATTCCGTGTGGGCTGAATTCCGGAGGCTGAATTCCGTGTGGCCTGAATCCCGTGTGGGCTGAAACCATGGGGCTGAATCCGTTGGGCTGATCCCTTGTGGGCTGAACATTGTGGGCTAAATCCGTGGTCTGAATCCCGTGTGGGCTGAATCCCATGCTGATCACGTTGGGCTAAATACTGTAATGGATCAGGATTATACCAAGAGATACGACTAACTAGAAACCGACAAGTCATTCAAGATTATGCAGTGAACATTTGTACCATCTGATTTCATCACTTTATCTGTCGATAAAAGACGCAATGCTGGCAAATCACTCGCAAATAGGTAAGAGTAAACATCATATAATTATATTTACGTTAAACTTAATGGTGTCATTATAATTTTTATTCTTCAATTGATCATGAATTGAATGAGAGTTCAAAAAACATAATTTGAGAATGCTTAAAAATATTTATTTTTTTAGACGACTGAGAGATGATGCTCTACCATCAAAAATGGCCCAATCTTCCTTCTTATCTCTCAAATTCCATCTCAAAGAACTACACAACTATCAACAAATAGCAAAAGAATGCAGGCTCAAAATGATCGCCAAGAAGCTTTGAGTAATGCTATGTTCAATGAAGAAGCAGTTTTCTCTGGCCAAGAACTGTCTGAAAAATTATCTCTCATGACATTGCCATCAGGATTTTCATTAATTAAAAGTCCTTTGGTTGCTCTTGTCAAAATGGAACATTCAGATGAAGAGGGATTCTTCATTACTTCCAGTCTTGAAGTGCAGGAAGATTTATCGTTCAAAATTTATCATTATCAGGTTTTACTTCAAAACAGCAAAGTAAATCACTGTCTTCAAGTTGATGGAAGAATCCTCTCTGTTACTGAAGCTATTAACGTCGCTGCTTATTTAGGATCCATGAGTTCAATCCCCAAAAAGGACATTTATGAAAATATTTGTATTCAACTAGAAAATTTCTTTCACAATACTGACTTACAGCCATTTGAAAACACAAAATTGTCATTTATAATAGAACAAATGTCACTCCTCTTTAAGCAACCTAAAGGCAGGAAATACTCCCCTAGATTCCTTGCCATCGCTTTGATGTGGGAAAATGTTAGTCCAGCCCTATACAAGAAATTACTTTCATCAAGCCTTTTGACAATTCCATCTCCTAGATATTTAAGATCTATATCCAGTGCGGTAACAATCGAAACTGGATTGCCTTATTCAACAATTCGATATCTTAAAGCCAGAATTATAAACTTGAAAAAAAGAGAGAGAATTGTTACACTCATCATAGACGAAATTTACTCCGCCCAAAGGGTGGAATTTATTGGTGGCAAATTTATAGGACATGAAAACAATGAAGTCACAAAAACAGTGCTTACTTTCATGATAAAATCAGCCTCAGGAAAATATATGGATACTGTTGCACTTATTCCAGTGACCAAATTGACCGCCAATTTTTTACACGATTATTATAAATCCATAATGAAGTCTCTGTGGGAAATCGGTTTTACAGTTGTCGCACTGTCTGTTGACAATCATTCTGTAAATCGAAAGTTTTATACAGAATGCCTTTGTGGGCAAAATCTTCAAACTTCTATCGCTCATCCACACGACAACAACAAAAAGTTTTTCTTCTTATTGATTCGGTACACAATTTCAAAAACATATAATTGTTTTGAACGAAAAGAATATTTCGAATTTCCTAATATTTACCATCCTGAATCTCCTATTTTGCGACCAAATTTTGCTCACCTAAAGGAAATTTACTTTAAAGAATCTTCTTTTAAAGTGAAATTGGCTCATAAATTATCCTATAAAGCACTTCATCCAACTACGATAGAGAAAACAAATGTCAAGCTTGCAGATGCCATTTTTCATGAATCTACAATTGCAGCTTTAAAATTTTATTCTTCTGAGCGACCGGAGTTTATTGAAACTGCAGAATTTTGTGAATATGTTAGAAACCATTGGAATATTTTAAATGTTAAAGTGCCTCAAGTGGGTCAGCAGAAAAGAGACGAGCTCAGGACACCAATTTCTAAAGACCATTTAATGCCTTTGTATTTTTTGAGAGAGTTTGCATCGTTTTTGAATACTTGGATGTCAACTGGATATCGAGGCCTCACTCATGAGACATTCCAAGCCACAAGGCACACTACATTAGCTTTGGCTGATTTGGCAGAATATCTTTTGGAATCAGAGAATTTTTACTATGTCCTCCTTGCTATGTTCCAATCTGACCCACTTGAGAAGAGATTTGGCTGGTATAGACAGCTTAGTGGCGGAAATTATTTTGTTAGTGTGAGGCAAATACTTGAGGCTGAGAAGAAGATTAGGATTTTATCACTTGTTAAATTTTCTAAAATGAACATTTCCGAAGTTAAAAATATGTTAACCGATGATTCAATAACAATAGCAGAATTAATTCTTACTGATTGGCGTCCTTGTGATTTGGAGACGATCACCACTGAAGGAGAGAGCAATGCTTTATATTACATTGCTGGATATATTGCTTTTTCCCTGTCCAAAAAGGTACAATGTAACTATTGCAAGGAACTTTTAACTTCAAACAATAATAATATAAAAACTATTCGATTTGAGGCAAATTCTGATGACGAAAATATAGCAGTTAATCGATTCATGGAAATTATAAATCGAGGAGGACTATCTACTCCTTCTGATATTCTTTTTCTAACAAGTTTATATGCCTATTCGCTTTTTGATTATTGTTCAAGCCGTGAGGATGAAAAAAACAGCCTTATTAATGCCCAAAATTCAAAAGCATCATTTATATCAACATTCATTGATAAAATGAAAGAATCATCTGAAATGGCTATCGAAGCCTTAGTTACGACCAAGTGTGATGAAGGTCACAACTGGTCAATTCTTATGAAAAAAGTGGCTGAAATATTATTCAATGTGATGGCAAAGAATCTAGTGGGGAAGTTTAATGAGGCAGTTTCATTTCAGAGAAAAAAAAGATCGTCAAATACGAATTTAAATTTGCAAAGAAAAATATATAAATTACAGTCCAGTTCACAATGAAAAATATAATCTTGAATCACTTATTGGTAACTTTTAAACTATGTATCTTTTGTAAAAATATATATACTATTGTAAAAACTATTGTTAAACTATGTATCGTTTGTAAATAATATTATATTTACTATTGTAAAAACTATTGTTAAACTATGTATCTTTTGTAAATAATATTATATTTACTATTGTTGATAAATAAAAAGTATTAAAATATATATCACACTCGTTATCCATTTTTGTTAAATATAATAGCTACTTGTTTGATCGTTGAATTATTAATTATTGAAGTGAAAATGAGTCATTTAGCTAAAAAATACATATAAAACTTTTAATTTATTGCTATGTTAATCAACGTATCATGGCCTTAACTTGGAAGCTACAATTTCCCCTTTCCTTTCCAGTTAGTTTCTAGTATTCCTTGGTTATGACTCATAGTCTTTCGTCCAGACTTCCTACTCTAAGGCACTGGCCCGGGGAGTGGAATATGGTCCTAATATCGATCAATCGAATGAATAATAATAATTGATGTTTTACCAGCCTAATGTACTTATTTTCTATTTGAAACAGAAAAAATAATAAAATAAACTCAAATGTATTTTTGAGTCCTTTTTAAGTTAATTATATGCTTTTTTACTGAAAAAAGTCGCGTCTTCAATCTATGCGATGCACGGAATTGATACCATTTAATTATGTATCCCTGTTGATCTTCCGTTTGTTTATGCTTACATATGTTCGTCTTTACGCTGACTCCTGAGCGTTGAGACTCCTGACTCCTCCCTCCCTTGACGTTCCACCACTCCCGTAAAAATTTTAGTTCCATTATAGGAAGGAGCTCCCGCTCCTCAACGTCTGGACACCTTCATCAATCTCTGGACCTCCTTTCGGTAGAGATATCGGCCCTTGGACTTCACTTCATAGGGACCTTCCCTTTACTCCGGGATCTTTGGCCGTCGGATCCTTCCTTTGGATCTCAACTCGTTGGGAACACGTCTGCCGTCTTCTTTGGGACCTAGGGCATCGTTGGAGCATCATCCGACTTCCCTGGACGGACGGATATGTTTTTTTTGGAGGATTCGCTAACATCCGGATCCGGTGTTCTTTTGAGCATTTTTGGACTCTTTTTACCACAATTTTTATTTCTCCGAAATATATTTTTATTACAAATGAATCGAAATATATTACAACCATTAAAGCTCAACAATCCGATCTCTGTTTCATTATTATTTAACTGAATTTTAATACAGAATAATTATCAAATAATATACTTATTAAGATACATATTACTATTGTGGCATTTACTATTGCAAAGCTGTCCGTTTTTTTTTTGCAAATACATTTATTTGGACTACAAAGGGTCGACTGTGTGCAATTGCAATTAAAAAAGCCCTGTCCATTCCGTCTGATAAAATAGATTCAGTTGATCGTAGACTCCCACAGGAACAACACGGCTTCCGAACTGGACGCAGTGTCGACACTGCCCTTGCAACTCTACTGTCCAACGCTGTTAAGGCTTACGATCGTAAATTAAAGGTATGCATTGCCGCATTCGATTTTTCGGCGGCTTTGACCTTTTGGAAGCAGATAAACTTCTAGCCAAGCTCGAATAGATGGCGGG
The DNA here is from genome assembly GCA_013387185.1 of Caligus rogercresseyi. Lineage (NCBI taxonomy): Eukaryota > Metazoa > Arthropoda > Copepoda > Siphonostomatoida > Caligidae > Caligus > Caligus rogercresseyi. Next base: position 652,305 of record CP045904.1, on the reverse strand, counting down.
GCCCACCAAAAAGCTGATGCTCAGCTACCTAACTGGAGGGCGACAGCAGGTTAATTGGAACGGCCAACGGTCCAATTTCCTGAACATAAGGTACGGCGTCAGACAGGGTTCTGTGCTTGGCCCCCTACTTTTCATTCTTCTCACGGCTGATCTACCTGATTGCTGAGAGTAGCTGTCAATCCAGATGCCGACGATACTTCTATCGTCATCTCGGCTCCATCTTGGGAACAGGTCGACTTCGCTATGGACTTTTAAAATGTTGTTCCCAAAAGGGGAACGTTGGTGCCTATTGGTACTAATTTTTATGTTCTACGTTTTTGCTTATAATTCTTTGTTTCATTTCATTTCGGTTTACGTACGTTGGTATGTACATATAATTATCAACTATAAAAGACAAATGTTTGTTATAATTATTTTATAATGGAGGATATAGGTGACTAGTAAGTTTATTATTATTCATAATTTATTTCAATTAATTTATGAGTCAAATGATTAAGAGAATCTAACAAAATATCCCCCATGATTTCCTCAGTTGTGCTATAGAGGAGATCAAGACACCAAAAGTACGGAGTTCGAGTTTGTTGTTATATATCCAACGAATAGTATGCGGGATATACCTAGTGACGAAGAAAATGACGACGAATATCTGCACCAAGACTCCATTCTTGGTGAAGTAAATAGAGATATTGACAATTGTATGACAACTCCCAATTAGATAAATATAAAGTTTTGAGATCTTATCCTTATACAACATGCTTAAAGAAAATGTTTCCAGTGTGGTGAGGTTTACGTGGATAATACATGATCCCATATCACGGATTACTAGGTGCGAAACATTATATGAGGAACAAGTCAGTAAGATTCTGCTATAAGATTGGGATGATGTGAAGCTAAGATAGGTATCCATAGAATTTCGATATTTAATCCGGGAAACACGAAACAAGGAAGACAATTAGAGTGTATATTTCTGAAGTGAGTGGGGTACATATTTGCGACCATCTAATATCATCCTATATCTGCTCAAAAAATGGTGGTGGAATCCAGTGGCGCGAGAACTGGGGGTGCGGGAGGTGCAGCAGCACCCCCTGGTGGCGGATCTTCGAAAATGATATGAAAATAAAGCTACGGCTATTTTTTTTTCAAACTGTTGTTTTCCGCTCTGCTAATATGATATATTGTGTTCATGAAGTGGGATGGCAATATATTAGCTCTTAAAATATTAAATAATATTTAAGTTAATACAATTTGTTGTGTGGCCAATCAGATTTTCTTTTGTCCTGACGTGATTGAGATTCCTCGAAACAAAACCCGCGAGCCCGCTGTGTTAAAATTAGCAAGCAGAAGCAAACATGTCGCAGAAGAGGATTTTGTCTTTTTTTCAAAGCCTCCCCAAAAACAAACTTTTGAAGAATAGTAATCCACAGCCCAACGCATCGGATCAAGAATATTACCAAGCACTGGAGCGTCAGGACAAGGTTGCTGCTGCCGCTGATGTGATCTCTGTTAGCACTACTGCTAGCCCTTCGCAAGATACTGAGGAGAGTGTCGTGGGAACAGGGACATCACCTCTGCCATCAGAGCCGTTTCAGCCGCAAGCTTTGGATTTTCCAGCAAAACAATTCGGGACTGAAACTTTTACCAGATCCTTCAAATCAGCATGGTTTGGAAAATGGAAGTGTCTGCATTACCTAAAGGATGTGGACAAAGCTTTGTGTTACACCTGCGTGTCTACGGTCGAGAAAGGTCTTATACAGGAGGAGAAGACGAGAGCAGACGCGGTGTTCATTAGAGGGGGCTTTTCGAATTGGCGTAAAGCCACTGACAAATTAAGGGAGCATGAGAGATCGACATTTCATCTGGACGCCGTGAATAAAGTTGCTGCACTAAATAACACCCCAATCAGCGCTTTACTCTCCGACGTGGTGGCAAAAGATCAAAAAACTGCCAGGGTCGTTCTGAACGAGGCGTTCAGGTCGGTGCGCTATTTGCTCTGACAGGACTTACCACTCCGTGGCCACGACCATCGGGACGGAAATTTTTGGGTAATGATGCTGGATTGCACCGAGTCTCTTCCTGAAGCTCGCCAATGGATGCTGCGGAGAGATAATTGGCTCTAGGATACGATCCAAAACGAAATGATTGAGCAGCTTGCACATGCTGTGCAGCGAAAGTTGGTACAGGAGGCAAATTGTTCAAGTTACTTCGGGTTGACAGCTGATGGCACCACAGACATCAGCTCATCGGAACAGTTTTCCTGCCATCTACATTACGTGGTTTCTGAAATGGGCAAAAAAGTGTTTTTTTTGGGGCTCTACAGTAGGGCTGTTCTTATTTTTCAAATGTTTGAAATGTTAGCAACATTGTGGATTTTCTGTTTCTTGGTGATAAAAGAAGACGACATACAAAGTTTGAACAAAATCGGTCAACATTACGAGGTCGCGCCACGAGGTCAAAGTTTTAAAAATTTAGTAAAAATATAGTTTTCCGCATAGTTTTTACTGAAAACCTTTGTTTTATTAAAAACATCGAATATACGTCTGATAGTAAATTAGATTCCTTTAAATTAATAATTATTATTGAAGTCTGTTACGTCCACCATTTTGAAGAAATTTGCGGAAAACTATATTTTTACTAAATTTTTAAAACTTTGACCTCGTTGTGCGACCTCGTAATGTTGACCGATTTTGTTCAAACTTTGCATGTCGTCTTCTTTTATCGCCAAGAAACAGAAAATCCACAATGCTGCTAACATTTCAAACATTTGAAAAATAAGAACAGCCCTACTCTACAGTGCACCAGACTCCACGGCAGGCACTCTGTTCAGGTGCATTGTTGACATATTATTGCAACTGAACCTGCCTATTGAAAAAGCTGCAGGGCTACTGCTTTGACGGGGCTCCGTATTTCTTTTTATGGAGAGTTTCCGAGACAAAGTTGCACGAAACAAAGTTCAGTTCCTAAATATGTAATCCGTTGTTTCGGTGCATTCGTTGCAAAAGCGCCAAATACTCCTCTGCCCTTGGAAGAACTTGTCTTGCACATTCAGAGTTCCTGAGAGGAGACGATATTTTTCTCCCGTCGACAGATACGTATTTTAAACCTCTTTGATGCTACTTTATGCCTCTCTTTGGAGTCTTCTTCAATTTACCTACTTTTTAACCCTTTACACGCGGCTCCGTGAATGGTTATCCGATTTTCTTCAAATTTGAAATATAATCATCTTTTTACCTTATTTGAATGTATCACAAACGAAATTTAGCTGACTAAATTCTAAGTTATGTTTTTAGTATGTTCCCGAAATAGGAACGTTGGCGCTTCTAGTAATACAATTTTGTACATATTATTATTATTCTTTATTTCCTTTATTTATATCCTTTTCAACCTTTTTCATCGAAAATGGAACTTTTAATTTTTGTAATAAAGAGGACTAAATGCCTTATGCAATCTTTTAATACACTTTATATATTGAATTATAGTATTTTTCTGATATAAGACACATCTTTCTTGAGTACATGATAAGAAATATGATTTATTCGGTCAAGCCTTATATCGCTGGCCGGCTGAGAAGTACGTCCTCCAAGAGTCAGTAGATCATTTTGAAAATGTATTAGAGTCAATGTCCTTCCTAAATTGTAGATGGCTCATTTTATCGTTTTGGTTGGCCAACGAATAACACTTAAATACTCCCACAACCAATAATTGAGTACAATAATAAAAAGATTCCACCAGAGGGACGGGGAGACATTTTTGGCAGGGGGTGCTGTTGGTGGGGGACGAACTTTTGAACGGGGGTGGGGGCCCTCCCCCAGAAATGTGTTTTTTAATGCAATTTCCTGCATTTTAATCAATTTTAGGGCATGGCAAATCCCGTCTGACTCACTCTTTCAGAATCTACCAGAGTTGGTACACACAACACAATCATTTCTGTAGCAATCAGAATCAATGGTAGCAACTCATGAACTCGCTCCTGCCAGCATTACCTACGGTACTGCAAATAGCAATTAAACACAAAGCACTCGGCGGTGCTGTACATGAAAATAGCATAACCCAATGACTTGCCATTTCCCCTTTGTTGCGGAAGAGTTACTGCATTGCTTTTCAGTGCAGCTGATATTGAATAAAAATAAATACATTGCCACAGTATTATTATTATTATAGACCTATTAAGCTTCTATTACAATGTGCCACACAGCACGCAGCCTTCCATTTTGAGTGAACCCATAAACCACAGGCACACTGGTTTTATTGATTGACAGTTTAAGTGCAGACAAACTCCCTTTTGGGGTCAAATAGGTGGTTGTAAAATAAAAATAAAAACACGCGAGTCTCGCCACGAACAGCTCTGTCCTCCTGTAGAGTGCGTAGGGTCTGAAGGAGCGGCCCGTAACCCTGTAGCAGTCTGCTTATAGCCCTGATCCTCACACACCACCTTGTCTGACACAGCGTTGCTAGGTTGGTGACAGGTTCACCCTCTGAGAACAGGCTCTGGTAGAGACTCATTTGTTTCGCAGACTCCCGGATGACAGTGGAGGCGCTCTGCACAAAGTTGAAGATTTCCGCTATCAGAGAAACATCCTGCGCCACCTCTTACAATGCCAGGTCTAACGAGTGGTTACAGCAATGGACAAACAATGAGCCAGGGCAAAGTTCTGCCAGACGCGTCCGCACTCCACTTATTCTTCCGGCCATGTTGGTTGCCCCGTCAAAGCAGTAGAAACTTTTTATACGAATACTTCTTGGAAAAGGACACTTTTTAGAATGGGTCCTCTCTTAGACACCCATTAAAACTATACCCACAAACGTTTTTGATCACGACTACAACAAATGAGGGTTATAAATACCCAGTCAATGGGGCCTTGAGTCTCGCCTATGACAAATGTGATAGTTAAGATCATAAATGGGTAGCCAATGGGCCCTAGGGTTCTGCCGGCAAAATTATAGTAGTTTGGGATTCCAAATACACCGTAAAATATCCATCAGATTCTACGGAACACAATTATGTCGTTTTGGGTTCTTTAATCCTCTGTTTAAGCTCTAAGGTTGGGCCAGACATCATTATTGTGTTTTCAGGTTCAAATCGCAATAAATGGGCCATTATGTTCTACCGGACATAATTGTGATGTTTTGGTGTTACAAATCCTTCCCCAAGGGGTCCTCGGGTCCCACATGTCACATATTGGAGCTACGAATGCACGAACAAAGGGTCTGTGAGAATTTAGACCACTCTTAATTACCCCTAGATAAATTAAGTGAACAGTATATGTACTATGAAATGAACACCCTTCAAGTGAAGGTATATTTATATAACTCAAGCTAAAAGATTTCTCTTCAATTACCCAAACAAGAAAAAAATAGACTGAAGAGTTAGGTGTGAAAACGTGGAAGTTTATAAATTTTGAGTTAGATATGAAATTTGACTGAATGAGTGCGGTGGAAAACCTCCTTATTTACACATAAAATATAAAATTCTAAAATGAGGATTCTCAATCCGAAGGATTGGTATAAAACTACGCTCACTATGTTGCCGCCAAAACACACCTGAATGATGCAATAAAAAAACCTTCGCTGCGTAGGAAGGAAAAAATTAATAAGGAATGTTCACTCGTTGCTACGCACGAGAGATAGAAAAAACTCCCTCTATTTTTGAGCGGAGCTTCATGAGGGTGTCCAGTAATTTCATCGCGAGTAAATTTGTCACCGAGCTTTTTATAGCCGTTTTTTTTGTCGCGGGTAAATACATCGCTTGCTCTTTTATAGTCAGTCAATTTTGTAGTTCTTCTTTTTGTCGCGGGTAAATTTGTCGCCAAGCTTTTTTGTAGTGAAGTATTTTTGTCGTTCTTCTTTTTTTCGTAGGTAATTTTGTCGCCAAGCCTTTTTGTAGTGAAGCATTTTCCGCGCTGTTTATTTTTTACTTTGTGGACCTATTCATGGGGACTCTGTCTGGGGTCCCATGGGGTTTGAATCTACCGCTGACATTTTTAGGGAGAAAAGACATGTGGCTTAAGGGTTGTGCACACCTTAGCCTCGGGTGTTCCGCCGCGAGTCCTATGGGATTGAAATCGACCGCCGACTTTTATTAAGGGGGAAAACACCCGGCCTAAGACTTTCGTAGACCCTAATCCAACGGAATGCACCAACTTTAACCGGATGTCCCATGGGTTTGCAATCGACCACCGACCCTTCTTAAGAGGAAACCACCCGGCCTAAAAAATATATACCCTAATTTAAAGGATTGTACCGGGCTTAGTCGGGTGCCCCATGGGTTCGGAATCTACTGCAGACCCTTTTGGGTCGTAAAAAACAACTCAAGAGTTTTTCAGATACTAATTTCGCGTGTACCCTCTGCTTTATCTGAGGGTCTAAGGGGTTGGAGTCCACCGCCGACTCCTCTTAAATGTAAAACAAACTCGGGTTAAGTGGTTTTCAGACCTACATCTTGCAAGAAATGCATGCCTCATCCGAGAAGACTATGTAGAAATACACGGCTGACCCTTTGAAGGAGGAAAATGCATTTAGCCAAGAGTTTTGTATAATCTAATCTCGGGGGGGGGGGGGGGGGTACGCCAGTCTCAGCCGGGGGCTCTATAACGTTGAAATCCACCGTTGACCCTTCTTAGGCGTAAAAGACTTTTGTAGACTCAAATCTAACGGGTTCTATAGGGTATCCAATGGGGTTGTAATCCACCACCGACCCATCATAGGTGTAAGAAATACCCGGCTCAAGAGTTTTGTAGATCAGAATCCCGCGAGTTCTATCAATCAAAAGGGGGGGGCCTTTGGGATTGAAATAAACTAAAAATCAAAGGATTGCAGGTTGTTTAGTGATAACACCAAAGTGTCCAAGGGGATTTCTTTCAACTAAAGACATCTCTTCATCATAGAATTTAGAGAGTGAGGTATCGTTTATAATACCTGTCTAAAGATTAAAATCTCCGGCTGACCATTTCTTAAGCCGCGTGTCTTTTCTCCCTAAAAATGCCGGCGGTAGATTCATACCCCATGGGACCCCAGACAGAGTCCCCATGAATAGGTCCACAAAGTAAAAAATAAACAGCGCGGAAAATGTTTCACTACAAAAAAGCTTGGCGACAAAATTACCTACGAAAAAAAGAAGAACGACAAAAATACTTCACTACAAAAAAGCTTGGCGACAAATTTACCCGCGACAAAAAGAAGAACTACAAAATTGACTGACTATAAAAGAGCAAGCGATGTATTTACCCGCGACAAAAAAACGGCTATAAAAAGCTCCGCGACAAATTTACTCGTGATGAAATTACAGTAAACCCTTCATGAGGGTGCCAGATTTCCACAGGGTCTACAGGTTCCAAAGAGAAAATTATAGTTCTTACACATTCCTCGGAATGATGATACAACTGTGCTCATGGACAACGATAGAGCTATTGCCACAGGAACAAATTTTACACGGCTTAAAACGCACGCCTTATATACACATTCATAACATGAGGGGGGGGGGGAGAGTCAAGAGTGACGTCAGCATCAACAATCGTCAAATAATAGAGCCTCCACTGATCATATTTGGGAATCTATTTTTTTGGGTGTCATGGAAGCATTCTGGCCTAGACTTCAAACTTGTTGGAGATCCCTCGATCCCTTCCTTCCTCCATCCCTCCTTCTATCTTCTCGGGACTCCGGGATAAATGCCTTGGACACCAAGAAACGAGTCTCTTCCCTCCCTCCCATTAAGAGACACATTCCCCTCACCTCGACTTCGTGAGTGGAGTCCTACCCCTCTTCGGTCTTCGTCAGTCAAAGGAGTTCCTTCTTTCATCTTCGTTAGAGAGCTCCCCGTCCTTCCTCTTCGTGAATGGAGTCCTACCCCTCGTCGGACTTCGTTAGAGAGCTTCCCATCCCTCGTCTTCGTTAGAGAGCTCCCGTCCCTCCTCTTCGTGAATGGAGTCCTACCCCTCGTCGGACTTCGTTAGAGAGCTTCCCATCCCTTGTCTTCGTTAGAGAGCTATCCGTCCTCCTCTTCGTGAATGGAGTCCTACCCCTCGTCGGACTTCGTTATAGAGCTTCCCATCCTCGTCTTCGTCCTAGGAGTTCCTTCCTTCGTCTCGGCATAGGTTTCCCCGTCCCTCCTCTTCGTTAATGGAGTCCTACCCCTCGTCGGACTTCGTTAGAGAGCTTCCCATCCCTTGTCTTCGTTAGAGAGCTATCCGTCCCTCCTCTTCGTGAATGGAGTCCTACCCTCGTCGGACTTCGTTATAGAGCTTCCCATCCCTCGTCTTCGTCCTAGGAGTTCCTTCCTTCGTCTTCGTTAGAGAGCTCCCGTCCCTCCTCTTCGTGAATGGAGTCCTACCCTCGTCGGACTTCGTTAGAGAGCTTCCCATCCCTTGTCTTCGTTAGAGAGCTATCCGTCCTCCTCTTCGTGAATGGAGTCCTACCCCTCGTCGGACTTCGTTATAGAGCTTCCCATCCCTCGTCTTCGTCCTAGGAGTTCCTTCCTTCGTCTTCGGCATAGGGTTCCCCGTCCCTCCTCTTCGTTAATGGAGTCTGCCACTCGTATTCATGAATGGAGCCTACCCTCATCTTCGTGGTTGGAGTTCCGTCTTCCATAACCTCTTCCATATTGAAGACTTTTTTCTCTTTTTTGGAGTTTGCTATTGGACGCCTCAGTCCTGTATTTCTATCAAATAAGTATCATGATGTCCTGATGAATCTAACAGTCCAAAGGACATGAAGATCATAAAATCTCGGTGAAGGAGCCTTGATCATCAAACCTAACAGGACTACCCCCCCCCCCCCAGACTAACGCACCCCGGACTATCACCCCCCGTGCCATTTACTCCCATTACTAATAGGAGGAGGCCCCACTAAAGTATTCCAAACCCTAGAATCCACCAATTGTTTCTGGAACAGTATTGCAAAAACCAGCAGAGACATTTCTACAAAAGTTCTTCCCCTAATGGCTTGGCAAGAACCCACCAAACTTAACTACAGACTTGACTTCCTTGACAAAACATCGATCAAAAAGGAAACTAGATTTTATGGGTGAAATCTTTAATGAAAATCCAAATCTATCATATAATGAAATTTTAGAAAAAAGGCAATCCAAAAGAACGTTAAATTTAAAAAAGAGAAATAGGCCCTAGGGATAGTTTTTTTTTTTTTTTATTTTTTTAAAAAACAAACAGATACGACTCTTACAGGTGGAGGATGAATTAAAAACAAAGTACATAGTCCAGCTTGAAAGAAGGATGAATAATCATGATGTAAAGGCACCAACAAGCAGCATTTTAAAAAGTTTATCCAACATAAAGTTCGATTTCACCTTGTATTGGTTCAAATATAAAATTTTAACGGGTACACTAAGTATTTACGGCAAAACATACGACGAAAGAATGTGCTTCTTCTGCAAAACGTACAGAGAAACAACGAGCCACTTATTGTCAGGATGTGATGTCACAAAGGAGATACGAAATAGGATTTCACTACACGTATACCAGAAATTCAAAATAGTTTTAATACCTAATCACTTTAACTTTATTTATACCGGCCCTCATCAAGATGACATCAATTTTTTAATAACAAAAGCTCATAGCATTTTATATAAATTCAGATCAACAAGAACCCCCTCCCCGATAATTTTATCAAACTTATTGTCAATGTGTATATGAATCATAATCCGTTGTAATCTAGATATCATTTCTATTTTAATAATACGTCAGATTTTAAGATCATACGTTTTTACAATAATCCACTTACAACATTGCCCGTGCTCCTTTTGTTATTATTGTTGGAGCTACTTCATATGATTAATATTGTGCGATATAATGAATGAAATAAACACCTTTTGCATGTCAAGCAAAAAAATAAATATATATTTTAATAATAGATGAAGTTTAATCTAGTCAAAAGGTTGAGTTTGTTGGAGGTAAAATGTATGATGTCAAAGTAATGGGGATTTTACGAAAACATTACTTTGTTTCAGGAGTGTTCTGGATGACATGGTCGCAATGATGCCCATTTCAAAAATAAATTCTTCTATCATCTTTTATGTATATCTCTGGACGATAATTTTTATGTGATAGAAAAAAAAAACTGTCCTAGGATCTTACAAAGTGAAGTGACATATCATAGGATCGGTAGCGACTCTGTGACCACCCGTGATTGGAAATACTTCACACCGTGAGACAGTGAGACAGCTTTTCACTGATTTCTTCGTGCCTGGATTCAAACCTAACAGGACTACCCCCCTCCCCCCCGGACTATCACCCCCCGTGCCATTTACTCCCCAACGATGGGGATGGGTGCCAGAAACCCCATTGGCGATCTCGTCTTCCCAGCCCCAAAGAGACCGACGAGGTCTACGACTTCGGTGGCGTGTCCATTAAGGGCGGCACAGACACATTTGCGTCCCACGCAGTGTCTGTGTGGAACAATTTTGAGTCCCTGAGGTCGGCCAGGACACTAGCTGCGGCAAGGGACGTAGCCAGGACCATTGGCCGCAGTACCCCAATTTAGGGGGATTTATTTATTATTTAGTATTTTTAATTTTATACGTGTTTTTAATGTTTATATATATATGTGTATGTGTTTATACACAGGAATGATGGTTTTTATATATATTTTTTTTTTAATATTTTATATTATTATATCTAAAACGAACCAGCAAAAAGCCGATAATTTAAATCCAATAAAGGATTACACACACTAATATTTTTTATTCCATTAAGTCCGCTTATTAAGTTAATTATGTTTTTTTTGTGACAATTGACCAGTTTAAAATTTGAATGTAAAAAATATAATCTTAAATTGAATGAAAACCATTATTTCCTATACCTTTTTATGATATTTTTATATCAGTAGATTTTGATTATTTTATACTTGATTTTTTAATGCCATAAATTCTTTTATTGACTTTATTTACTGTATAAATTTTAGACTATAATTCTATTTATATATTTATAACATGCATTCACGTTAAATTCAATAAAGTGTAAATAGTGATAAAGCACTAGTGAAAAAGTAGTTAAAATGATTTATTTCAAAGTGACGCCTATAACTTCTTGGATTTGTAAGAAATTTTGTAAAAGAGACCATATATCCATAGTAAAAGCTCTTTCAAGTCATGTTAAAGTAAAATTTTATTAGCTTAATCATTTTAACGACATATCTTAGATAATAAATAAAAATTAATTAGCACTTTTATATTAATTTTTGATAAGTTTGGTGACCAGTTACAATTATTGCGGGATTTGAAATGAGAAACATAAGATTTATTAAATTATGATAAACTAAAGTATGATTATTTTATCTGATTACATTCAAATTTTAAACTGGTCAATTGTCACAAAAAAACATAGTTAACTTCATAAGCTTACTTCATGGAATAAAAATTATTAGTAATGGGAGTAAATGGCACGGGGGGTGATAGTCCGGGGTGCGTTAGTCTGAGGGGGGGGGGGGGGTAGTCCTGTTAGGTTTGATGATCAAGGCTCCTTCACCGAGATTTTATGATCTTCATGTCCTTTGGACTGTTAGATTCATCAGGACATCATGATACTTATTTGATAGAAATACAGGACTGAGGCGTCCAATAGCAAACTCCAAAAAAGAAAAAAAAGTCTTCAATATGGAGGAGGTTATGGAAGACGGAACTCCAATCACGAAGATGAGGGGTAGGGCTCCATTCATGAATACGAGTGGCAGGACTCCATTAACGAAAGAGGGACGGGGAACCCTATGCCGAAGACGAAGGAAGGAACTCTTTGGACGAAGACGAGGGATGGAAAGCTCTAACGAAGTCCGACGAGGGGTAGGACTCATTCACGAAGAGGAGGGACAGGGAGCTCTCTAACGAAGACGAGGGATGGGAAGCTCTCTAACGAAGTCTGACGAGGGGTAGGACTCCATTCACGAAGAGGAGGGACGGGAGCTCTCTAACGAAGACGAGGGATGGGAAGCTCTCTAACGAAGTCCGACGAGGGTAGGACTCCATTCACGAAGAGGAGGGATGGGAGCTCTCTAACGAAGACAAGGGATGGGAAGCTCTCTAACGAAGTCCGACGAGGGGTAGGGCTCCATTCACGAATAGGAGGGACGGGGAGCTCTCTAACGAAGATGAGGGAAGGAACTCCTTTGACTGACGAAGACCGACGAGGGGTAGGACTCCACTCACGAAGTCGAGGTGAGAGGAATGTTGTCTCTTAATGGGAGGAGGGAGGAGACTCGTTTCTTGGTGTCCAAGGCATTTATCCCGGAGTCTCGGGAAGATAGAAGGAGGGATGGAGGAAGGAAGGGATCGAGGGATCTCCAACAAGTTTGAAGTATAGGCAAGAATGCTTTCATGACACCCAAAAAATAGATTCCCAACTATGATCAGTGGAGGCTCTATTATTTGACGATTGTTGATGCTGACGTCACTCTTGACTCTCTCTCCCCCCCTCATGTTTATTAATGTGTATATAAGGCGTGCGTTTTAAGCCGTGTAAAATTTGTTCCTGTGAAAATAGCACTATCGTGTCCATGAGCACAGTTGTATCATCAGTCCCATTCCTCGCTAACAGTCCCTTGGATTCTGCCGGACATAATCATGGTATTTTTGGGTTACATTTTCGAGTTTGTCCGGACACAAATAGGGTATTTCGAGGTTAAAAATAAACTACTAAAGTGTTCTCAGGTATCGCCGGACAAATTATATCACTTTTTATATTCATGGGCTCATCGACAGTGCAGTTGTAACCCCAATATGTCAAATGTTGTCACAACAATTGAAGCCCGAAAGCCTCTTGCTCATGCACTCATAACCTCATATTACACTAATTATTCTCCGGCGGAACTTGATGGCCCTATAGCGGGGGATTTTTAGAACCCCACTATGAAACATTTGTAACAAATAGAACCGAGTTGGTGTGTAACCCTAAAGTACCATAATTTGTGTCCGGTCGAACCTGAGGGCCCATTAATGTGGGATTTGTGACCCGAAAATACCATAATAATGTCCGGCTGGGATCAAAGAGCTCTTCTGCGGGGAATTTGTAACCCCAAAAACGATAAACGTGTCTTGCCTCATCCAAAGGTCCATTGGCGGAGGATTTTGTTATTCAATAAAACAACCAGATTTCAGAGTCTAAGCCAATCAGAAAACAAGAAAAAGGGTATGTATTTTTATGATATTATTATACGCTCTTTATCTGAAGACATTTAAATATATTAGACCTTAGGAAAGAGATAATATCAATTACTTTTGTTCATATCTTTGAAATATATTGCACAAGATATTTACTTAACTTTTATTAGAACAGAGTTTGTTGCCTAATTCAATCAAATATATTAATAAATTTTACTTTTAAAAGCAAAATCAAGCAATAATCGAGACCTCTTAGTTTCTTAGTATAAAGGATACGATTTGCATTGAAAATTAATACCGTTAAGGGGGAAAACAAGATATATAATTTTGTCAATCCTTGACTGTATTTCTCATATGTATATTAAATATAATATGAGCAAAATTGCATAATCATCCTCATCATCTAATTGGATATCTGCAAAATATGAATTTTAGCAGATTTAAATACATAGGTCACTTGGATAATGACCTTGACTTTCATAAAATGAAACAATATTAACCCATTACTTCCATGACCCCTTTAAAATTATTTTTTTTCGCTGAAAATTTGATATGTTATTCCTTTTAGTATAAATATGGATAATAATGATATTTTTTTCTCTACCGCCCTCAGACCTTAGCAATGGCCACGTACTTTAAAGTACGTGATGGAAGAACTAAGAAAAAAAATTTTCTTTCACTTTTTTCCTTTTATTGAGAAACTAAACATATCAAAATAAATATTTTCATTTATATACAATTCTTACAAATTATTTGCTTTATAACTTATGCAAATACCTATGAACAATATTTATTTTCATTTACTTTTTTGTGTGGTAGTCCGTCAAGTATTGTGGGTGAAGACCCACATCACATCTTTAGCAGCGAAAAAAGGATCTCTTTTGCTTGTTTTCCTTTTCCTTACATTTTTTAGCTTTCCAACTCGTCTATAGAGGCGCCAGGCCTGCACCATTTGGACATTCAGAAACCAGTTGTATAATCCCAATGCCATTTTTTAGTCCGCAAAGTAAATCTATAATTTGAGACTGAGTTATCCAGCAAGCCATATTTTGACTCTAAACGATAGATGAATTAAGGCATGCAGTGGGTATCTTCTTCCGTTGTTCTCAGGCCCAGCGGGATGTGCGGGCCTGAGGAGGGCCAGGCCCTTCCACTGAGTGACGTGGGCCCAATCTTTTATGAATGTGCCAATTGTGCCCCCCCATAACAACTGTAGGGCCCTCCAAAAGCCTTGGCCTGCTGCCGGATCTGGTTGTTCTCGATTGTATTTGTTCACATATTCAATTAGCTCTGAATCCAAAAAGTTTGACCCTATGAAAGCTGACCCTGAATCTTTCCACGCTGTAACGCACAAATAGTTGTCAATATAAACATATTTCATAAAACCTTTGTTCGCCTTGTTCATTGATTTTTGTGTTGGTAGATTCAGATTTTTTTTGCCTCATTGTTCCAACTATTCCAAAGCCTTTAGATCCCAAATAATCCATAAGGTCAAGAGAAGCAAATATATTATCACAAACAATCTTATGGCCTTGTTTTAGATCAAGTTGCTCTACCATTTAAACGACCACATCTGGACCCTGTCCAAGTCCTCTTGGTAATCTTTGTATTTCCCCTATAGGGAAGACAATAGAGGAGCTCTCCAAATGGAGTACATGCACACCAGATCTTGAAACCAAAGCGTACTGTTTTTCCACGCAAAAATAGTTTGAGGGGATGAGGTCCAAAAAATTTCACCACTGACTCATCGATCGAAATATGCTCAGTTCTTTGAACATACATTTTTGCATACAACCAAATTTACATCGACGACTCCACCAATTTCTTCCACTTCATCGTCCTCATCACTTAAATCGTTTGTCTCAAGGGGAAGGAAAATCACAATATCCGTTGGATTGTTTGGAGGGTAGTCTTCAAGTAGATCCAAAATTTCAATTGTACTAAGTCCAAAAGTTCTGAATGTCCCAAAAAAATAAATTATAACGATATAATATGTATAATAAACAAACACAAATTTTCAGGTCATCTTCCATCACGTACTTTAAAGTACGTTCAAAATCTACAATATAATTTTGACCACAAAAACTACAATTACGACATTTTTTTTTCATTGAGAAAAAAGTTTGGAACTATATCTTAAGTAATTAAAGAAAAAAATTAAAAATGTGACAATACTTACGTTTTTTTAATGGTTGAACTTAATGGGAGCACAGATTTTTTCATTTTGAAATATTGACTTTATTCTTTGACTATTTATAACAAACTGAATCAGTTGTCGGTACAATGAAATAAAATAATGAATGTTATTAACACGTAAATCTATCTATTTTATTTATAAAATAAGCTTCTAAGATAAAGTATTTGAACAGCATAATACCACAAAATCAGGTTACAACACGTACTTTAAAGTACGTAATGGAAGTAATGGGTCTAGAGAGCACAAAAATATGTAGCTCAGTTTAAACGACTAACTTAGAATGAAAAACGATTTATGGTAAAATATACTAAATGGAAAATAGTCAATGGAAAATGGTACAAGATAAATAGTCAAAGGAAATTGGTAACAGAAAAATTTGTTATGATTTACATGAAAAAAAAACAAAAATAATTTTTTGAGCTAGAATTAAAGTTTTAGGGATTTCAAAGATTTAAAAGTATTTTATATATTTAAACGAGGATATAATTTAAACTGAGAGGTCATTAATGATGAATATAAGTTGACTATTATAAAAAACCTCAATTCTCGACATTTTCTTCAATGTTTTAAAAGAAAAGCAGGATTTTGCTAATTCACGCTCTAATAATTTTTTTATTATTATCTATTAGAATACAATCCCTTTGTACTTTTGTTAGGTTGAATAAAGTTCATAATAAATTTAATATGAAGTAAATATGACTCAAAGAATACTTATTTCAAATTACAATGGAATTGAGCGTAGAGAATATTTTTTTATGATTCAAATGATGTTTGCAAATTAAATTATATATGCTCCAAATATATTCCAAATTTTCTACTTTTTTACATTTAATTAAATTATCAACTTGATATTTTACGCTTTACTTTACTTTTATTATTATTATTGTGAACTATTATAAAGGAGTTTTCCATAGAGACGCTCATATTTTAAATGGATAGGTTTTATAAGCGACCCCATATTTGTTATCGTTTCTTTGACAGATTTGCTCATATTAAAAAAAAATCATCATGGAGCAGAACACACTCGAGCAACGCAAAATTAATAGCGTTAAGGCTTATTTTTGGTCAACGTAATCGACAAACTAAATCAACAATTCAATGGCAATGTTGGGGGCGCAGGTTCGAATCCCGAGAGGTGATGGTCATTTTTGGTTTACCTTATTGATAAGATCCTAGATTCAATAGACTAATTTTAATGCTGTAATGCTTATTTATGTACAGTCGGATACAATTATATCGAAGGCACAAAAAAATCAATGGGTTGTGAAAAAAATCATCCACAAACACGCTACATGGTGTTTTTGTGCAGTGACACAAAGTGTATAAAATATTGCAGACGCCAGTACATCAATTCTAAATGACACGAATTTGTCTCTAATGTTTACAATCGTTGGGGATCTCTCTTACATCGTTGTGGCGAAATTTGCAAAAAATGTCTGGATCGACACCTGTATAAGATCAAGTTGACACAAGAACTGAAGCCGCTTGACTACTTCAAACGATATGAATTCGTAAAATAGAATGAACAAAAATTCAAAATTGATTCTGATTTTCATCGCAAAATCATCTTTATCGATGAGTCGATTTTTTTTATTCACGACTTTGTTTACAAGAAAAATATGCGCTATTGGGCCGACATAACCCCACACGTGATTCATGAGGTACCATTACATCCCCCAAAATACTATATGTTGTGAATTGCATAACAGCGGTGTCATTGAACCGTACTTTTTCGTCGACGAAAGCCCTGATCTACACTTATTTGTCAACGTTAAAAGAGATCATAACAATATTCAACACGAAATTGCTACAGTTTCAGCTAATTTATGTGGAAAAGTAGTCAAAAGTTGGGTTCAACATTAGGACATCGTAAAACGTGCACGTGGTGGTCATTTAATCGACATCGAATTTTACTCATGACAAACTTGAGTTTATTTGAACGGCAAAAAAATCGTCAATATCTCAAACCCTTTCCGTTTTATTCTGATTAAAATGTGAACTCTATTAATCCCTTTACACTAGTTATTGTATTTTTTACTAGTTTGAATAGACATTACCTAACAATCAATAAACTCAATGACAACAAGATAAATGAATATACTGTAATTCGAATGCAGATATCACTCTAATAATTGAACAATGTTTTTAACATTCTAATTAATTAAACAATTATCACAACATACATATATTTTTATATATATTTTTTAATGCAAAAACAAACAATCACTTTACAAACAAGGTATACTTCAAAATAAGGTGGGATTTAAACTTTCTTTTAATGAATGAATATTGCAGAAGCATGTATTTTTTTAAATTGAAAGATTATTCTAATATTAAAGAGGGTGTTGTTATTTGAATGGTGTGGACAGGGAAGCACAATTTCAAATTCAAATATTCTTAAAGTACTTTAATTAATAATTATCGAAGAAAAATTCATTCCCCTTGACGTATATGAAACTAAAATAGTTAAGTTTTGATGAAATAGTTAAGTGTTGGGAATAAGTCCTACAATAAATATCTAATGATATTATCGCATTAGCTCACCTTTATTACGAAAAGTTATTAAGTTTTAAAATGACGTCACTGGTTGTTCACTTTTGTGAATTATCCTTTTTTACATTCCTTAATCTTTGGTCATCCTAGACTTTGAAAGACCAAGGGATAAGAAGTATTCCTTTGTTGTTTCATTGATTTTAAGAATATATTTTTCGTTACAAGAGCGATTAAAGATGGCCACCATCCAGTATTTACCTTCCTTTCTTTTATCAAATCTATTATACATCTAGTTAAAACATAGGTCGGTGACTTGGTCTTCATGAATACCTTAATTCCGATTCTCTTATACAATCAATTCGAATGGTGAAATTATGATGCAAAAAAGCCCTGAGAAAACATTGTCATTAATAATATATATCAATATCCTCCTGTATTATTTCTTAGTATACCTTGGTTCTATGGACATCAAACCTGCTGTCTATAAAGACAGAAACAAAACAATAAGAGACATATTGGAAAAAAGATTTGATGCCAGAGTTCCAGAGGATGAAGAAGATCTTCGTAGAGGTCTTAGCTTTAGGGGACCTGAAAAAATAGATATTTTAACCTTTTAAATAAATAATTAATAATCTATTAAGGTCAACCTTACAACTAAAGCTTCAGAAACTCTTGTTGATTAAAACATATATAAGCTTGGTTTAAATTTAAATTAATCATATAAAAACAACGCTACAATATGAGTAAAAAGATTGGCTAATTAATCAATGAGTTTAACTTGTTATAGGTGTCTAAAGGATTTCCCTTTTGCGAAGGGCATGAATTAGATTGCTTTCAAAAGACAAAACTTTGTTTACGCCATGATAATGAATTCATAAACAATTAAAAAGTATAAGTAATAGGAATTTTCTATCCAGCAAATATTCTGAAAATTTTCTAAAATGATAAATTTATATATAATATATTTTTGGTGAACGTATGATTTCTTTCATTATCACGTTAAGAAGTAGAATTGTAGTCACAAAAAACACGTTATATTGTTATCCTTAATATCTTAAATAATGAAATTCGTTGATGATGCAAAATGTACTCTTTAAAGTTTTTGTTTGAGATGAATATATCCTAAAAATATATTTTTTACAAATATAGATTATGTGCGATATATGTTTAATTACTATAACTTTAAAATATTAATGCATCTTAACAGTACAAATCAGTTATGTGTACATTTGGAATCGTAAGCATTTATCAACATGATTATAAAAAGGTATGTTAAATTCATGAGATGGCTTAATATATAAGTTCTGTTTTTCCTTTTCAGTGTATTATCACTTTAAATTTAAGAGTTGAATTAACTTAGAAAAATCAACTTTTTGTTCATTCAAATATTTATATTGCAATTTACATCACTGTATGATAAATATTATTATTTATTTATCTAAAATATATAGCAATTATTAATATGAGCATATCCATTATGTCACTAAATATAATCTTAAATGGCTAAATTATAGGGTAAGCTGTTCAAAATGTTTATTATGACATCCGATATCCGAAAAGTTTGCCTACCTTTATAGTATATAATTTTTCGGAAAGCAACTTCATACTTTTCAAATTGCATAATTGTGATGTCACATTAGATATGCAAAGTAAGAACTTACCTTGCGTCCAGGATGAATCAGAAATCCCTATTAGCTTGAGGGGATTCAATTTCATCTGTAAGAAATTATCATAAAAAGTATTACATTATTTTCAAATAACAAACTTATCATATTTTTATATGACAAAAACGCTTTTATGAAGAATATGGATATCTTATCACTTTTTGACGTCATGAATTGTTACATTACAAAAGAAATAGTTATTACATAGCATCTAGACTTTTTTGCAAAAGCATTGTAGATGTATTATGATAATGGCTCATAAATGTAGTGACATGATCTTATATTGGTGCTTTATAACAGTTTTATATGATACAAAGTTATTCAAACGAACTGCAACAAAACTGAATGAATTTTAGTATCGAAAACTAAACAAAGTTTTCACTTACGGTCTTCATGCTTAGCTGAAATTAAAGATTAATATGCACAAAATATAGATCAACTATTCGTCCTTTTTTCGACATTGTTATGTCATTAATGTAAAAGATTGTAGGGATATGTCATAGTAAAGAATGTATAATTAAAGCGATTTCTTCGTCGAATTTCGCAATTTTTTTAATAAAGCAATTTCTTCATACATTAACAATTTTGGAAGATCCTTTTACATATGACACTGAAAAGTCTCAAGCTTTATTTATGTTATTCAAAAAAGGTTTAAATATAGTATAAATATACGTTTGATACATAACCATTAAAAAACCCTAAGAAAATAATAACAAATCCTGTTCTTTATGTATATTCATTTAAATGATCCCGTAAAACGTTTTTGCTTACTCCAGGCATGAACTAATAGATCTTAAATATAATAATTAAAAATAATAGAAACTACAAAACTATGAATAAAAATGCCTCTCCTATGTTCAGCTCATAACTCGTAATGATAATTTTAATTTTTATTTTACATGCGTAGTTCTAAAAACTACTAGAAAAATATAGGTATATTCATACAAAAGTGAGGTAAATTCCTTAAACACAAAATAAACGTTTTTAGTTTCAATATATATTCATAAAAATAATACATTTTTAAACATAACCATTGAAATATAAGAAACTTACAGTGTATGTATATTAGGGTTGTTCTTATTTTCAAATGTTTGAAATGTTAGCGACTTTGAGCATTTTCTGTTTCTTGGTGATAAAAGAAGACGACATACAAAGTTTGAACAAAATCGGTCAACATTACGAGGTCGCGCAACGAGGTCAAAGTTTTAAAAATTTAGTAAAAATATAGTTTTCCGCAAATTTCTTCAAAATGGTGGACGTTACAGACTTCAATAATAATTATTAATTTAAAGGAAATCTAATTTACTACCAGACGTATGTTTGATGTTTTTTAATAAAACAAAGTTTTCAGTAAAAACAAAGCAAGAAAGGGAGTGAGTATTGTTAGCTTATTTCATAGCTTTTTTGTATCAATTAACTTCACTCGCCTGTAGAAGATGACTTGTTCGCTTCAGAGTAAAATAGTACTTTTAAGTTTAGTAAAACTTTAGATGATAAATCCAAAAATGACCTTGGTTGCATTCTATCAATTCAGAATTCAGTACAATCTGAGTTTACATCATATGATTCAGAGCCTGTATTGACCTATAAGAAATCGATTATGAAAAAAATAAATCATAATGTGTTTCTTAGATTTGCGTCAAGGTATCCTCTCAAAATTTTACTTTGTCTCTGACGCATTTATAATCCATTATATGCGTCATTTTGTACGCGAGATAGGCTTTTTTTAATGTACATATAACTCTCTACTTATTAAATTGACATGATTTAGTATACCAAAATATTAAAGCTGGTTAACCAAGCTTTCATTTGATATATTTTGTGTTCTAAAAATCGCTATACTTTAAGAGATATAAGCAAATACGTACTCTCCCCAAAAATTGATCTTTTGATATGAGAATATACGATTACCATTGGTAACGGCAGTTAGTGTTACCTGGATAGGAAGAAAAAAAGAAGGGAGAGGAGTGAGGACAAAATACTCCCTCCCTTTCTTTCTTCTATCCAGGTAACACTAACAGAGTTACCAGATGGTAATCGTATATTCTCATATCAAAAGATCATTTTTGGGGGAGAGTACGTATTTGCTTATATCTCTTAAAGTATAGCGATTTTTAGAACACAAAATATATCAAATGAAAGCTTGGTTAACCAGCTTTAATATTTTGGTATACTAAATCATGTCAATTTAATAAGTAGAGAGTTATATGTACATAAAAAAGCCTATCTCGCGTACAAAATGACGCATATAATGGATTATAAATGCGTCAGAGATAAAGTAAAATTTTGAGAGGATACCTTGACGCAAATCTAAGAAACAATTATGATTTATTTTTTTCATAATCGATTTCTTATAGGTCAATACAGGCTCTGAATCATATGATGTAAACTCAGATTGTACTGAATTCTGAATTGATAGAATGCAACCAAGGTCATTTTGGATTTATCATCTAAAGTTTTACTAAACTTAAAAGTACTATTTTACTCTGAAGCGAACAAGTCATCTTCTACAGGCGAGTGAAGTTAATTGATACAAAAAAGCTATGAAATAAGCTAACAATACTCACTCCCTTTCTTGCTTTGTTTTTACTGAAAACTTTGTTTTATTAAAAAACATCAAACATACGTCTGGTAGTAAATAGATTTCCTTTAAATTAATAATTATTATTGAAGTCTGTAACGTCCACCATTTTGAAGAAATTTGCGGAAAACTATATTTTTACTAAATTTTTAAAACTTTGACCTCGTTGCGCGACCTCGTAATGTTGACCGATTTTGTTCAAACTTTGTATGTCGTCTTCTTTTATCACCAAGAAACAGAAAATCCTCAAAGTCGCTAACATTTCAAACATTTGAAAAATAAGAACAACCCTATATATATAATATATATAATATATCATATATA